>AVCL02000018.1:0-59204 GCA_000573905.2 Oryza punctata | reverse complement strand
GTTTTGGTGCTTTTTGAACTTTTTTGTTCCGGACAGAAACATCGCACCCACGTGTGGCAATATTGGTATTAAATGACGAAAGTTCGTCGCGCGAGTCACGGAGTGATTTTTCGACTCGGACGTACCCAATCCACTCCAATATGACCAAAACTCATCTTTTGGTGCTTTTTGAACTTTTTTGTTCCGGATAGAAACATCGCACTCAGGTGTGCCAATATTGGCATTAATTAACAAAAGATCGCCGCGCGAGTCATGGAGTGAGTTTTCGACACGGACGCATCCAATCCACTCCAATATGTCCAAAACTCATGTTTTGGTTCTTTTTGAACTTTTTTGTTCCGGACAGAAACATCGCACCCACGTGTGGCAATATTGGCATTAAATGACGAAAGTTCGTCGCGCGAGTCACGGAGTGATTTTTCGACTCGGACGTACCCAATCCACTCCAATATGACCAAAACTCATCTTTTGGTGTTTTTGAACTTTTTTGTTCCGGATAGAAACATCGCACTCAGGTGTGCCAATATTGGCATTAATTAACAAAAGATCGCCGCGCGAGTCATGGAGTGAGTTTTCGACACGGACGCATCCAATCCACTCCAATATGTCCAAAACTCATGTTTTGGTTCTTTTTGAACTTTTTTGTTCCGGACAGAAACATCGCACCCACGTGTGGCAATATTGGCATTAAATGACGAAAGTTCGTCGCGCGAGTCACGGAGTGATTTTTCGACTCGGACGTACCCAATCCCACTCCAATATGTCAAAAACTCATGTTTTGGTGCTTTTTTAACTCTTTTGTTCCGGATAGAAACATCGCACCCACGTGTGCCAATATTGGCATTAATTAACAAAAGTTCGCCGCGCGAGTAACGGAGTGAGTTTTCGACACGGACGCATCCAATCCACTCCAATATGTCCAAAACTCTTGTTTTGGTGCTTTCTGAACTTTTTCGTTCTGGCTAAAAACATCACACCCAGGTGTGCCAATATTGGCATTAATTGATAAAAGTTCACCGCGCGACTCACGAAGTGATTTTTCGCAACGGACACACCCTATCCACTCCAACATGACCAAAACTCATCTTTTGGTGCTTTTTGAACTTTTTTGTTCCGGATAGAAACATCGCACCCAGGTGTGCCAATATTAGCATTAATTCACAAAAGTTCGCCGCGCGAGTCACGGAGTGATTTTTCGCAACAGACACACCCAATCCACTCCAAAATGACCAAAACTCATGTTTTGGTGCTTTTTGAACTTTTTTGTTCCGGACAGAAACATCGCACCCACGTGTGCCAATATTGGAATTAATTGACAAAAGTTCGCCGCGCGAGTCACGGAGTGATTTTTCGACACGGACGCACCCAATCCACTCCAATATGTCCAAAACTAATGTTTTGGTGCTTTTCGAACTTTTTTGTTCCGGCCAAAAACATCACACCCACGAGTGCCAATATTGGCATTAATTGATAAAAGTTTGCCGCGCGAGTCACCAAGTGAATTTCGCAACGGACACACCCAATCCACTCCAACATGACCAAGACTCATGTTTTGGTGCTTTTTGAACTTTTTTGTTCCGGACAGAAACATCGCACCCACGTGTGGCAATATTGGTATTAAATGACGAAAGTTCATCGCGCGAGTCACGGAGTGATTTTTCGACTCGGACGTACCCAATCCCACTCCAATATGTCAAAAACTCATGTTTTGGTGCTTTTTTAACTTTTTTGTTCCGGATAGAAACATCGCACCCACGTGTGCCAATATTGGCATTAATTAACAAAAGATCGCCGCGCGAGTCACGGAGTGAGTTTTCGACACGGACGCATCCAATCCACTCCAATATGTCCAAAACTTATGTTTTGGTGCTTTTTGAACTTTTTTGTTCTGGCTAAAAACATCACACCTACGAGTGCCAATATTGGCATTAATTAAAAAAAGTTCGCCGCGCGAGTCACGGAGTGATTTTTCGACACGGACACATCCAATCCACTCCAATATGTCCAAAACTCATGTTTTGGAGCTTTTTGAACTTTTTTGTTCCGGCTAAAAACATCCCATCCACGAGTGCCAATATTGACATTAATTGACAAAAGTTCGCCGCGCGAGTTACGAAGTGATTTTTCGCAACGGACACACCCAATCCACTCCAACATGACCAAAACTCATGTTTTGGTGCTTTTTGAACTTTTTTGTTCCGGATAGAAACATCGCACCCACGTGTGGCAATATTGGCATTAATGGACAAAAGTTCGCCGCGCGAGTCACGGAGTGATTTTTCGACACGGACGCACCCAATCCACTCCAATATGTCCAAAACTCATGTTTTGGAGCTTTTTGAACTTTTTTGTTCCGGATAGAAACATTGCACCCACGTGTGCCAATATTGGCATTAATTAACAAAAGATCGCCGCGCGAGTCACGAAGTGATTTTTCGCAACGGACACACCCTATCCACTCCAATATGACCAAAACTCATCTTTTGGTGCTTTTTGAACTTTTTTGTTCCGGATAGAAACATCGCACCCAGGTGTGCCAATATTAGCATTAATTCACAAAAGTTCGCCGCGCGAGTCACGGAGTGATTTTTCGCAACAGACACACCCAATCCACTCCAAAATGACCAAAACTCATGTTTTGGTGCTTTTCGAACTTTTTTGTTCCGGCCAAAAACATCACACCCACGAGTGCCAATATTGGCATTAATTGATAAAAGTTCGCCGCGCGAGTCACCAAGTGAATTTCGCAACGGACACACCCAATCCACTCCAACATGACCAAAACTCATGTTTTGGTGCTTTTTGAACTTTTTTGTTCCGGACAGAAACATCGCACCCACGTGTGGCAATATTGGCATTAAATGACGAAAGTTCGTCGCGCGAGTCACGGAGTGATTTTTCGACTCGGACGTACCCAATCCCACTCCAATATGTCCAAAACTCATGTTTTGGTGCTTTTTGAACTTTTTTGTTCCGGCTAAAAACATCACACCCACGAGTGCCAATATTGGCATTACTTGATCAAAGTTCGCCGCGCGAGTCACGAAGTGATTTTTCGCAACGGACACACCCAATCCACTCCAACATGACCAAAACTCATGTTTTGGTGCTTTTTGAAATTTTTTGATCCGGACAGAAACATCGCACCCACGTGTGCCAATATTGGCATTAATTGACAAAAGTTCGCCGCGCGAGTCACGGAGTGATTTTTTCGACACGGACGCATCCAATCCACTCCAATATGTCCAAAACTCTTGTTTTGGTGCTTTTTGAACTTTTTTGTTCCGGCTAAAAACATCACACCCACGAGTGCCAATATTGGCATTAATTGATAAAAGTTCGCCGCGCGAGTCACGAAGTGATTTTTTGCAACGGACACACCCTATCCACTCCAATATTACCAACACTCATGTTTTGGTGCTTTTTGAACTTTTTTGTTCCAGCTAAAAACATCACACACACGAGTGCCAATATTGGCATTAATTCACAAAAGTTCGCCGCGCGAGTCACGAAGTGAGTTTTCGACACGGACGCACCCTATGCACTCCAATATGACCAAAACTCATGTTTTGGTGCTTTTTGAACTTTTTTGTTCCGGATAGAAACATCGCACCCACTTGTGCCAATATTGGCATTAATTAACAAAAGTTCACCGCGCGAGTCACGGAGTGAGTTTTCGACACGGACGCATCCAATCCACTCCAATATGTCCAAAACTCATGTTTTGGAGCGTTTTGAACTTTTTTTGTTCCGGACAGAAACATCGCACCTACGAGTGCCAATATTGGCATTAACTGATAAAAGTTCGCCGCGCGAGTCACGAAGTGATTTTTCGCGACGGACATACCCAATCCACTCCAATATGACCAAAACTCATGTTTTGGTGCTTTTTGAACTTTTTTGTTCCGGATAGAAACATCGCACCCAGGTGTGCCAATATTGGCATTAATTAACAAAAGTTCGCCACGCGAGTCACGGAGTGAGTTTTCAACACGGACGCATCCAATCCACTCCAATATGTCCAAAACTCATGTTTTGGTGCTTTTCGAACTTTTTTGTTCCGGCTAAAAACATCACACCCACGAGTGCCAATATTGGCATTAATTGATAAAAGTTTGCCGCGCGAGTCACCAAGTGAATTTCGCAACGGACACACCCAATCCACTCCAACATGACCAAAACTCATGTTTTGGTGCTTTTTGAAATTTTTTGATCCGGACAGAAACATCGCACCCACGTGTGCCAATATTGGCATTAATTGACAAAAGTTCGCCGCGCGAGTCACGGAGTGATTTTTCGACACGGACGCATCCAATCCACTCCAATATGTCCAAAACTCATGTTTTGGTGCTTTTTGAACTTTTTTGTTCCGGCTAAAAACATCACACCTACGAGTGCCAATATTGGCATTAATTGACAAAAGTTCACCGCGCGAGTCACGAAGTGATTTTTCGCAACAGACACACCCAATCCACTCCAAAATGACCAAAACTCATGTTTTGGTGCTTTTGGAACTTTTTTGGTGCGGACAGAAACATCGCACCCACGTGTGCCAATATTGGCATTAATTGACAAAAGTTCGCCGCGCGAGTCACGGAGTGATTTTTCGACATGGACGCACCCAATCCACTCCAATATGTCCAATACTAATGTTTTGGTGCTTTTCGAACTTTTTTGTTCCGGCCAAAAACATCACACCCACGAGTGCCAATATTGGCATTAATTGATAAAAGTTCGCCGCGCGAGTCACCAAGTGAATTTCGCAACGGACACACCCAATCCACTCCAACATGACCAAAACTCATGTTTTGGTGCTTTTTGAACTTTTTTGTTCCGGACAGAAACATCGCACCCACGTGTGGCAATATTGGCATTAAATGACGAAAGTTCGTCGCGCGAGTCACGGAGTGATTTTTCGACTCGGACGTACCCAATCCCACTCCAATATGTCAAAAACTCATGTTTTGGTGCTTTTTTAACTTTTTTGTTCCGGATAGAAACATCGCACCCACGTGTGCCAATATTGGCATTAATTAACAAAAGATCGCCGCGCGAGTCACGGAGTGAGTTTTCGACACGGACGCATCCCATCCACTCCAATATGTCCAAAACTCATGTTTTGGTGCTTTTTGAACTTTTTTGTTCTGGCTAAAAACATCACACCTACGAGTGCCAATATTGGCATTAATTGATAAAATTTCGCCGCGCGAGTCACGAAGTGATTTTTCGCAACGGACACACCCTATCCACTCCAACATGACCAAAACTCATCTTTTGGTGCTTTTTGAACTTTTTTGTTCCGGATAGAAACATCGCACCCAGGTGTGCCAATATTAGCATTAATTCACAAAAGTTCGCCGCGCGAGTCACGGAGTGATTTTTCGCAACAGACACACCCAATCCACTCCAAAATGACCAAAACTCATGTTTTGGTGCTTTTGGAACTTTTTTGTTCCGGACAGAAACATCGCACCCACGTGTGCCAATATTGGCATTAATTGACAAAAGTTCGCCGCGCGAGTCACGGAGTGATTTTTCGACACGGACGCACCCAATCCACTCCAATATGTCCAAAACGAATGTTTTGGTGCTTTTCGAACTTTTTTGTTCCGGCCAAAAACATCACACCCACGAGTGCCAATATTGGCATTAATTGATAAAAGTTCGCCGCGCGAGTCACCAAGTGAATTTCGCAACGGACACACCCAATCCACTCCAACATGACCAAAACTCATGTTTTGGTGCTTTTTGAACTTTTTTGTTCCGGACAGAAACATCGCACCCACGTGTGGCAATATTGGCATTAAATGACGAAAGTTCGTCGCGCGAGTCACGGAGTGATTTTTTCGACTCGGACGTACCCAATCCCACTCCAATATGTCAAAAACTCATGTTTTGGTGCTTTTTTAACTTTTTTGTTCCGGATAGAAACATCGCACCCACGTGTGCCAATATTGGCATTAATTATCAAAAGATCGCCGCGCGAGTCACGGAGTGAGTTTTCGACACGGACGCATCCCATCCACTCCAATATGTCCAAAACTCATGTTTTGGTGCTTTTTGAACTTTTTTGTTCTGGCTAAAAACATCACACCTACGAGTGCCAATATTGGCATTAATTGATAAAATTTCGCCGCGCGAGTCACGAAGTGATTTTTCGCAACGGACACACCCTATCCACTCCAACATGACCAAAACTCATCTTTTGGTGCTTTTTGAACTTTTTTGTTCCGGATAGAAACATCGCACCCAGGTGTGCCAATATTGGCATTAATTGATAAAAGTTCGCCGCGCGAGTCACCAAGTGAATTTCGCAACGGACACACCCAATCCACTCCAACATGACCAAGACTCATGTTTTGGTGCTTTTTGAACTTTTTTGTTCCGGACAGAAACATCGCACCCACGTGTGCCAATATTGGCATTAATTGACAAAAGTTCGCCGCGCGAGTCACGGAGTGATTTTTCGACACGGACGCACCCAATCCACTCCAATATGACCAAAACTCCTGTTTTGGTGCTTTTTGAACTTTTTTGTTCCGGATAGAAACATCGCACCCACGTGTGCCAATATTGGCATTAATTAACAAAAGTTCACCGCGCGAGTAACGGAGTGAGTTTTCGACACGGACGCATCCAATCCACTCCAATATGTCCAAAACTCATGTTTTGGTGCTTTTTGAACTTTTTCGTTCTGGCTAAAAACATCACACCCAGGTGTGCCAATATTGGCATTAATTGATAAAAGTTCGCCGCGCGAGTCACGAAGTGATTTTTCGCAACGGACACACCCTATCCACTCCAACATGACCAAAACTCATCTTTTGGTGCTTTTTGAACTTTTTTGTTCCGGATAGAAACATCGCACCCAGGTGTGCCAATATTAGCATTAATTCACAAAAGTTCGCCGCGCGAGTCACGGAGTGATTTTTCGCAACAGACACACCCAATCCACTCCAAAATGACCAAAACTCATGTTTTGGTGCTTTTCGAACTTTTTTGTTCCGGCTAAAAACATCGCACCCACGAGTGCCAGTATTGGCATTAATTGACAAAAGTTCACCGCGCGAGTCACGGAGTGATTTTTCGACACGGACGCACCCAATCCACTCCAATATGTCCAAAACTAATGTTTTGGTGCTTTTCGAACTTTTTTGTTCCGGCCAAAAACATCACACCCACGAGTGCCAATATTGGCATTAATTGATAAAAGTTCGTCGCGCGAGTCACCAAGTGAATTTCGCAACGGACACACCCAATCCACTCCAACATGACCAAAACTCATGTTTTTGTGCTTTTTGAACTTTTTTGTTCCGGACAGAAACATCGCACCCACGTGTGGCAATATTGGCATTAAATGACGAAAGTTCGTCGCGCGAGTCACGGAGTGATTTTTCGACTCGGACGTACCCAATCCCACTCCAATATGACCAAAACTCATGTTTTGGTGCTTTTTGAACTTTTTTGTTCCGGATAGAAACATCGCACCCACGTGTGCCAATATTGGCATTAATTAACAAAAGATCGCCGCGCGAGTCACGGAGTGAGTTTTCGACACGGACGCATCCAATCCACTCCAATATGTCCAAAACTCATGTTTTGGTGCTTTTTGAACTTTTTCGTTCTGGCTAAAAACATCACACCCAGGTGTGCCAATATTGGCATTAATTGATAAAAGTTCGCCGCGCGAGTCACGAAGTGATTTTTCGCAACGGACACACCCTATCCACTCCAATATGACCAAAACTCATCTTTTGGTGCTTTTTGAACTTTTTTGTTCCGGATAGAAACATCGCACCCAGGTGTGCCAATATTAGCATTAATTCACAAAAGTTCGCCGCGCGAGTCACGGAGTGATTTTTCGCAACAGACACACCCAATCCACTCCAAAATGACCAAAACTCATGTTTTGGTGCTTTTCGAACTTTTTTGTTCCGGACAGAAACATCGCACCCACGTGTGCCAATATTGGCATTGATTGACAAAAGTTCGCCGCGCGAGTCACGGAGTGATTTTTCGACACGGACGCACCCAATCCACTCCAATATGTCCAAAACTAATGTTTTGGTGCTTTTCGAACTTTTTTGTTCCGGCCAAAAACATCACACCCACGAGTGCCAATATTGGCATTAATTGATAAAAGTTCGCCGCGCGAGTCACCAAGTGAATTTCGCAACGGACACACCCAATCCACTCCAACATGACCAAAACTCATGTTTTGGTGCTTTTTGAACTTTTTTGTTCCGGACAGAAACATCGCACCCACGTGTGGCAATATTGGCATTAAATGACGAAAGTTCGTCGCGCGAGTCACGGAGTGATTTTTCGACTCGGACGTACCCAATCCCACTCCAATATGTCAAAAACTCATGTTTTGGTGCTTTTTTAACTTTTTTGTTCTGGATAGAAACATCGCACCCACGTGTGCCAATATTGGCATTAATTAACAAAAGATCGCCACGCGAGTCACGGAGTGATTTTCAACACGGACGCATCCAATCCACTCCAATATGTCCAAAACTCATGTTTTGGTGCTTTTTGAACTTTTTTGTTCTGGCTAAAAACATCACACCTACGAGTGCCAATATTGGCATTAAATGACGAAAGTTCGTCGCGCGAGTCACGGAGTGATTTTTCGACTCGGACGTACCCAATCCCACTCCAATATAACCAAAACTCATGTTTTGGTGCTTTTTGAACTTTTTTGTTCCGGATAGAAACATCGCACCCACGTGTGCCAATATTGGCATTAATTAACAAAAGATCGCCGCGCGAGTCACGGAGTGAGTTTTCGACACGGACGCATCCAATCCACTCTAATATGTCCAAAACTCATGTTTTGGTGCTTTTTGAACTTTTTCGTTCTGGCTAAAAACATCACACCCAGGTGTGCCAATATTGGCATTAATTGATAAAAGTTCGCCGCGCGAGTCACGAAGTGATTTTTCGCAACGGACACACCCTATCCACTCCAACATGACCAAAACTCATCTTTTGGTGCTTTTTGAACTTTTTTGTTCCGGATAGAAACATCGCACCCAGGTGTGCCAATATTAGCATTAATTCACAAAAGTTCGCCGCGCGAGTCACGGAGTGATTTTTCGCAACAGACACACCCAATCCACTCCAAAATGACCAAAACTCATGTTTTGGCGCTTTTCGAACTTTTTTGTTCCGGACAGAAACATCGCACCCACGTGTGCCAATATTGGCATTAATTGACAAAAGTTCGCCGCGCGAGTCACGGAGTGATTTTTCGACACGGACGCACCCAATCCACTCCAATATGTCCAAAACTAATGTTTTGGTGCTTTTCGAACTTTTTTGTTCCGGCCAAAAACATCACACCCACGAGTGCCAATATTGGCATTAATTGATAAAAGTTCGCCGCGCGAGTCACCAAGTGAATTTCGCAACGGACACACCCAATCCACTCCAACATGACCAAAACTCATGTTTTGGTGCTTTTTGAACTTTTTTGTTCCGGACAGAAACATCGCACCCACGTGTGGCAATATTGGCATTAAATGACGAAAGTTCGTCGCGCGAGTCACGGAGTGATTTTTCGACTCGGACGTACCCAATCCACTCCAATATGACCAAAACTCATCTTTTGGTGCTTTTTGAACTTTTTTGTTCCGGATAGAAACATCGCACTCAGGTGTGCCAATATTGGCATTAATTAACAAAAGATCGCCGCGCGAGTCATGGAGTGAGTTTTCGACACGGACGCATCCAATCCACTCCAATATGTCCAAAACTCATGTTTTGGTTCTTTTTGAACTTTTTTGTTCCGGACAGAAACATCGCACCCACGTGTGGCAATATTGGCATTAAATGACGAAAGTTCGTCGCGCGAGTCACGGAGTGATTTTTCGACTCGGACGTACCCAATCCCACTCCAATATGTCAAAAACTCATGTTTTGGTGCTTTTTTAACTCTTTTGTTCCGGATAGAAACATCGCACCCACGTGTGCCAATATTGGCATTAATTAACAAAAGATCGCCGCGCGAGTCACGGAGTGAGTTTTCGACACGGACGCATCCAATCCACTCCAATATGTCCAAAACTCATGTTTTGGTGCTTTTTGAACTTTTTTGTTCTGGCTAAAAACATCACACCTACGAGTGCCAATATTGGCATTAATTAAAAAAAGTTCGCCGCGCGAGTCACGGAGTGATTTTTCGACACGGACACATCCAATCCACTCCAATATGTCCAAAACTCATGTTTTGGAGCTTTTGAACTTTTTTGTTCCGGCTAAAAACATCCCATCCACGAGTGCCAATATTGACATTAATTGACAAAAGTTCGCCGCGCGAGTCACGAAGTGATTTTTCGCAACGGACACACCCAATCCACTCCAACATGACCAAAACTCATGTTTTGGTGCTTTTTGAACTTTTTTGTTCCGGATAGAAACATCGCACCCACGTGTGGCAATATTGGCATTAATGGACAAAAGTTCGCCGCGCGAGTCACGGAGTGATTTTTCGACACGGACGCACCCAATCCACTCCAATATGTCCAAAACTCATGTTTTGGAGCTTTTTGAACTTTTTTGTTCCGGATAGAAACATTGCACCCACGTGTGCCAATATTGGCATTAATTAACAAAAGATCGCCGCGCGAGTCATGGAGTGAGTTTTCGACACGGACGCATCCAATCCACTCCAATATGTCCAAAACTCATGTTTTGGTGCTTTTTGAACTTTTTTGTTCCGGCTAAAAACATCACACCCACGAGTGCCAATATTGGCATTACTTGATCAAAGTTCGCCGCGCGAGTCACGAAGTGATTTTTCGCAACGGACACACCCAATCCACTCCAACATGACCAAAACTCATGTTTATGTGCTTTTTGAAATTTTTTGATCCGGACAGAAACATCGCACCCACGTGTGCCAATATTGGCATTAATTGACAAAAGTTCGCCGCGCGAGTCACGGAGTGATTTTTCGACACGGACGCATCCAATCCACTCCAATATGTCCAAAACTCATGTTTTGGTGCTTTTTGAACTTTTTTGTTCCGGCTAAAAACATCACACCCACGAGTGCCAATATTGGCATTACTTGATCAAAGTTCGCCGCGCGAGTCACGAAGTGATTTTTCGCAACGGACACACCCAATCCACTCCAACATGACCAAAACTCATGTTTTGGTGCTTTTTGAAATTTTTTGATCCGGACAGAAACATCGCACCCACGTGTGCCAATATTGGCATTAATTGACAAAAGTTCGCCGCGCGAGTCACGGAGTGATTTTTCGACACGGACGCATCCAATCCACTTCAATATGTCCAAAACTCTTGTTTTGGTGCTTTTTGAACTTTTTTGTTCCGGCTAAAAACATCACACCCACGAGTGCCAATATTGGCATTAATTGATAAAAGTTCGCCGCGCGAGTCACGAAGTGATTTTTTGCAACGGACACACCCTATCCACTCCAATATTACCAACACTCATGTTTTGGTGCTTTTTGCACTTTTTTGTTCCAGCTAAAAACATCACACACACGAGTGCCAATATTGGCATTAATTCACAAAAGTTCGCCGCGCGAGTCACGAAGTGAGTTTTCGACACGGACGCACCCTATGCACTCCAATATGACCAAAACTCATGTTTTGGTGCTTTTTGAACTTTTTTGTTCCGGATAGAAACATCGCACCCACGTGTGCCAATATTGGCATTAATTAACAAAAGTTCACCGCGCGAGTCACGGAGTGAGTTTTCGACACGGACGCATCCAATCCACTCCAATATGTCCAAAACTCATGTTTTGGAGCTTTTTGAACTTTTTTTGTTCCGGACAGAAACATCGCACCTACGAGTGCCAATATTGGCATTAACTGATAAAAGTTCGCCGCGCGAGTCACGAAGTGATTTTTCGCGACGGACATACCCAATCCACTCCAATATGACCAAAACTCATGTTTTGGTGCTTTTTGAACTTTTTTGTTCCGGATAGAAACATCGCACCCAGGTGTGCCAATATTGGCATTAATTAACAAAAGTTCGCCACGCGAGTCACGGAGTGAGTTTTCAACACGGACGCATCCAATCCACTCCAATATGTCCAAAACTCATGTTTTGGTGCTTTTCGAACTTTTTTGTTCCGGCTAAAAACATCACACCCACGAGTGCCAATATTGGCATTAATTGATAAAAGTTCGCCGCGCGAGTCACCAAGTGAATTTCGCAACGGACACACCCAATCCACTCCAACATGACCAAAACTCATGTTTTGGTGCTTTTTGAAATTTTTTGATCCGGACAGAAACATCGCACCCACGTGTGCCAATATTGGCATTAATTGACAAAAGTTCGCCGCGCGAGTCACGGAGTGATTTTTCGACACGGACGCATCCAATCCACTCCAATATGTCCAAAACTCATGTTTTGGTGCTTTTTGAACTTTTTTGTTCCGGCTAAAAACATCACACCCACGAGTGCCAATATTGGCATTAATTGATAAAAGTTCGCCGCGCGAGTCACGAAGTGATTTTTTGCAACGGACACACCCTATCCACTCCAATATTACCAACACTCATGTTTTGGTGCATTTTGAACTTTTTTGTTCCAGCTAAAAACATCACACACACGAGTGCCAATATTGGCATTAATTCACAAAAGTTCGCCGCGCGAGTCACGAAGTGAGTTTTCACTTCGGACACACCCTATGCACTCCAATATGACCAAAACTCATGTTTTAGTGCTTTTTGAACTTTTTTGTTCCGGATAGAAACATCGCACCCACGTGTGCCAATATTGGCATTAATTAACAAAAGTTCACCGCGCGAGTCACGGAGTGAGTTTTCGACACGGACGCATCCAATCCACTCCAATATGTCCAAAACTCATGTTTTGGAGCTTTATGAACTTTTTTTGTTCCGGACAGAAACATCGCACCTACGAGTGCCAATATTGGCATTAACTGATAAAAGTTCGCCGCGCGAGTCACGAAGTGATTTTTCGCAACGGACATACCCAATCCACTCCAATATGACCAAAACTCATGTTTTGGTGCTTTTTGAACTTTTTTGTTCCGGATAGAAACATCGCACCCAGGTGTGCCAATATTGGCATTAATTAACAAAAGTTCGCCACGCGAGTCACGGAGTGAGTTTTCAACACGGACGCATCCAATCCACTCCAATATGTCCAAAACTCATGTTTTGGTGCTTTTTGAACTTCTTTGTTCCGGCTAAAAACAACACACCCACGAGTGCCAATATTGGCATTAATTGACAAAAGTTCGCGCGCGAGTCACTAAGTGATTTTTCGCAACGGACACACCCAATCCACTCCAACATGACCAAAACTCATGTTTTGGTGCTTTTTGAACTTTTTTGTTCCGCATAGAAACATCGCCCGCACGTGTGCCAATATTGGCATTAATTTGACAAAAGTTCACCGCGCGAGTCACGGAGTGATTTTTCGACTCGGACGCACAGAATCCACTCCAATATGTCAAAAACTCATATTTTGGTGGTTTTTAATCTTTTTTGTTCCGGATAGAAACATCGCACCCAGGTGTGCCAATATTAGCATTAATTCACAAAAGTTCGCCGCGCGAGTCACGGAGTGATTTTTCGCAACAGACACACCCAATCCACTGCAAAATGACCAAAACTCATGTTTTGGTGCTTTTTGAACTTTTTTGTTGCGGACAGAAACATCGCACCCACGTGTGCCAATATTGGAATTAATTGACAAAAGTTCACCGCGCGAGTCACGGAGTGATTTTTCGACACGGACGCACCCAATCCACTCCAATATGTCCAAAACTAATGTTTTGGTGCTTTTCGAACTTTTTTGTTCCGGCCAAAAACATCACACCCACGAGTGCCAATATTGGCATTAATTGATAAAAGTTTGCCGCGCGAGTCACCAAGTGAATTTCGCAACGGACACACCCAATCCACTCCAACATGACCAAGACTCATGTTTTGGTGCTTTTTGAACTTTTTTGTTCCGGACAGAAACATCGCACCCACGTGTGGCAATATTGGTATTAAATGACGAAAGTTCGTCGCGCGAGTCACGGAGTGATTTTTCGACTCGGACGTACCCAATCCCACTCTAATATGTCAAAAACTCATGTTTTGGTGCTTTTTTAACTTTTTTGTTCCGGATAGAAACATCGCACCCACGTGTGCCAATATTGGCATTAATTAACAAAAGATCGCCGCGCGAGTCACGGAGTGAGTTTTCGACACGGACGCATCCAATCCACTCCAATATGTCCAAAACTCATGTTTTGGTGCTTTTTGAACTTTTTTGTTCTGGCTAAAAACATCACACCTACGAGTGCCAATATTGGCATTAATTAAAAAAAGTTCGCCGCGCGAGTCACGGAGTGATTTTTCGACACGGACACATCCAATCCACTCCAATATGTCCAAAACTCATGTTTTGGAGCTTTTTGAACTTTTTTGTTCCGGCTAAAAACATCCCATCCACGAGTGCCAATATTGACATTAATTGACAAAAGTTCGCCGCGCGAGTCACGAAGTGATTTTTCGCAACGGACACACCCAATCCACTCCAACATGACCAAAACTCATGTTTTGGTGCTTTTTGAACTTTTTTGTTCCGGATAGAAACATCGCACCCACCTGTGGCAATATTGGCATTAATGGAAAAAAGTTCGCCGCGCGAGTCACGGAGTGATTTTTCGACACGGACGCACCCAATCCACTCCAATATGTCCAAAACTCATGTTTTGGAGCTTTTTGAACTTTTTTGTTCCGGATAGAAACATTGCACCCACGTGTGCCAATATTGGCATTAATTAACAAAAGATCGCCGCGCGAGTCATGGAGTGAGTTTTCGACACGGACGCATCCAATCCACTCCAATATGTCCAAAACTCATGTTTTGGTGCTTTTTGAACTTTTTTGTTCCGGCTAAAAACATCACACCCACGAGTGCCAATATTGGCATTACTTGATCAAAGTTCGCCGCGCGAGTCACGAAGTGATTTTTCGCAACGGACACACCCAATCCACTCCAACATGACCAAAACTCATGTTTTGGTGCTTTTTGAAATTTTTTGATCCGGACAGAAACATCGCACCCACGTGTGCCAATATTGGCATTAATTGACAAAAGTTCGCCGCGCGAGTCACGGAGTGATTTTTCGACACGGACGCATCCAATCCACTCCAATATGTCCAAAACTCATGTTTTGGTGCTTTTTGAACTTTTTTGTTCCGGCTAAAAACATCACACCCACGAGTGCCAATATTGGCATTACTTGATCAAAGTTCGCCGCGCGAGTCACGAAGTGATTTTTCGCAACGGACACACCCAATCCACTCCAACATGACCAAAACTCATGTTTTGGTGCTTTTTGAAATTTTTTGATCCGGACAGAAACATCGCACCCACGTGTGCCAATATTGGCATTAATTGACAAAAGTTCGCCGCGCGAGTCACGGAGTGATTTTTCGACACGGACGCATCCAATCCACTCCAATATGTCCAAAACTCATGTTTTGGTGCTTTTTGAACTTTTTTGTTCCGGCTAAAAACATCACACCCACGAGTGCCAATATTGGCATTACTTGATCAAAGTTCGCCGCGCGAGTCACGAAGTGATTTTTCGCAACGGACACACCCAATCCACTCCAACATGACCAAAACTCATGTTTTGGTGCTTTTTGAAATTTTTTGATCCGGACAGAAACATCGCACCCACGTGTGCCAATATTGGCATTAATTGACAAAAGTTCGCCGCGCGAGTCACGGAGTGATTTTTCGACACGGACGCATCCAATCCACTCCAATATGTCCAAAACTCTTGTTTTGGTGCTTTTTGAACTTTTTTGTTCCGGCTAAAAACATCACACCCACGAGTGCCAATATTGGCATTAATTGATAAAAGTTCGCCGCGCGAGTCACGAAGTGATTTTTTGCAACGGACACACCCTATCCACTCCAATATTACCAACACTCATGTTTTGGTGCTTTTTGAACTTTTTTGTTCCAGCTAAAAACATCACACACACGAGTGCCAATATTGGCATTAATTCACAAAAGTTCGCCGCGCGAGTCACGAAGTGAGTTTTCGACACGGACGCACCCTATGCACTCCAATATGACCAAAACTCATGTTTTGGTGCTTTTTGAACTTTTTTGTTCCGGATAGAAACATCGCACCCACGTGTGCCAATATTGGCATTAATTAACAAAAGTTCACCGCGCGAGTCACGGAGTGAGTTTTCGACACGGACGCATCCAATCCACTCCAATATGTCCAAAACTCATGTTTTGGAGCTTTTTGAACTTTTTTTGTTCCGGACAGAAACATCGCACCTACGAGTGCCAATATTGGCATTAACTGATAAAAGTTCGCCGCCCGAGTCACGAAGTGATTTTTCGCAACGGACATACCCAATCCACTCCAATATGACCAAAACTCATGTTTTGGTGCTTTTTGAACTTTTTTGTTCCGGATAGAAACATCGCACCCAGGTGTGCCAATATTGGCATTAATTAACAAAAGTTCGCCACGCGAGTCACGGAGTGAGTTTTCAACACGGACGCATCCAATCCACTCCAATATGTCCAAAACTCATGTTTTGGTGCTTTTCGAACTTTTTTGTTCCGGCTAAAAACATCACACCCACGAGTGCCAATATTGGCATTAATTGATAAAAGTTCGCCGCGCGAGTCACCAAGTGAATTTCGCAACGGACACACCCAATCCACTCCAACATGACCAAAACTCATGTTTTGGTGCTTTTTGAAATTTTTTGATCCGGACAGAAACATCGCACCCACGTGTGCCAATATTGGCATTAATTGACAAAAGTTCGCCGCGCGAGTCACGGAGTGATTTTTCGACACGGACGCATCCAATCCACTCCAATATGTCCAAAACTCATGTTTTGGTGCTTTTTGAACTTTTTTGTTCCGGCTAAAAACATCACACCCACGAGTGCCAATATTGGCATTACTTGATCAAAGTTCGCCGCGCGAGTCACGAAGTGATTTTTCGCAACGGACACACCCAATCCACTCCAACATGACCAAAACTCATGTTTTGGTGCTTTTTGAAATTTTTTGATCCGGACAGAAACATCGCACCCACGTGTGCCAATATTGGCATTAATTGACAAAAGTTCGCCGCGCGAGTCACGGAGTGATTTTTCGACACGGACGCATCCAATCCACTCCAATATGTCCAAAACTCATGTTTTGGTGCTTTTTGAACTTTTTTGTTCCGGCTAAAAACATCACACCCACGAGTGCCAATATTGGCATTACTTGATCAAAGTTCGCCGCGCGAGTCACGAAGTGATTTTTCGCAACGGACACACCCAATCCACTCCAACATGACCAAAACTCATGTTTTGGTGCTTTTTGAAATTTTTTGATCCGGACAGAAACATCGCACCCACGTGTGCCAATATTGGCATTAATTGACAAAAGTTCGCCGCGCGAGTCACGGAGTGATTTTTCGACACGGACGCATCCAATCCACTCCAATATGTCCAAAACTCATGTTTTGGTGCTTTTTGAACTTTTTTGTTCCGGCTAAAAACATCACACCCACGAGTGCCAATATTGGCATTAATTGATAAAAGTTCGCCGCGCGAGTCACGAAGTGATTTTTTGCAACGGACACACCCTATCCACTCCAATATTACCAACACTCATGTTTTGGTGCATTTTGAACTTTTTTGTTCCAGCTAAAAACATCACACACACGAGTGCCAATATTGGCATTAATTCACAAAAGTTCGCCGCGCGAGTCACGAAGTGAGTTTTCACTTCGGACACACCCTATGCACTCCAATATGACCAAAACTCATGTTTTGGTGCTTTTTGAACTTTTTTGTTCCGGATAGAAACATCGCACCCACGTGTGGCAATATTGGCATTAATTAACAAAAGTTCACCGCGCGAGTCACGGAGTGAGTTTTCGACACGGACGCATCCAATCCACTCCAATATGTCCAAAACTCATGTTTTGGAGCTTTTTGAACTTTTTTTGTTCCGGACAGAAACATCGCACCTACGAGTGCCAATATTGGCATTAACTGATAAAAGTTCGCCGCGCGAGTCACGAAGTGATTTTTCGCAACGGACATACCCAATCCACTCCAATATGACCAAAACTCATGTTTTGGTGCTTTTTGAACTTTTTTGTTCCGGATAGAAACATCGCACCCAGGTGTGCCAATATTGGCATTAATTAACAAAAGTTCGCCACGCGAGTCACGGAGTGAGTTTTCAACACGGACGCATCCAATCCACTCCAATATGTCCAAAACTCATGTTTTGGTGCTTTTCGAACTTTTTTGTTCCGGCTAAAAACATCACACCCACGAGTGCCAATATTGGCATTAATTGATAAAAGTTCGCCGCGCGAGTCACCAAGTGAATTTCGCAACGGACACACCCAATCCACTCCAACATGACCAAAACTCATGTTTTGGTGCTTTTTGAAATTTTTTAATCCGGACAGAAACATCGCACCCACGTGTGCCAATATTGGCATTAATTGACAAAAGTTCGCCGCGCGAGTCACGGAGTGATTTTTCGACACGGACGCATCCAATCCACTCCAATATGTCCAAAACTCATGTTTTGGTGCTTTTTGAACTTTTTTGTTCCGGCTAAAAACATCACACCCACGAGTGCCAATATTGGCATTACTTGATCAAAGTTCGCCGCGCGAGTCACGAAGTGATTTTTCGCAACGGACACACCCAATCCACTCCAACATGACCAAAACTCATGTTTTGGTGCTTTTTGAAATTTTTTGATCCGGACAGAAACATCGCACCCACGTGTGCCAATATTGGCATTAATTGACAAAAGTTCGCCGCGCGAGTCACGGAGTGATTTTTCGACACGGACGCATCCAATCCACTCCAATATGTCCAAAACTCATGTTTTGGTGCTTCTTGAACTTTTTTGTTCCGGCTAAAAACATCACACCCACGAGTGCCAATATTGGCATTACTTGATCAAAGTTCGCCGCGCGAGTCACGAAGTGATTTTTCGCAACGGACACACCCAATCCACTCCAACATGACCAAAACTCATGTTTTGGTGCTTTTTGAAATTTTTTGATCCGGACAGAAACATAGCACCCACGTGTGCCAATATTGGCATTAATTGACAAAAGTTCGCCGCGCGAGTCACGGAGTGATTTTTCGACACGGACGCATCCAATCCACTCCAATATGTCCAAAACTCATGTTTTGGTGCTTTTTTGAACTTTTTTGTTCCGGCTAAAAACATCACACCCACGAGTGCCAATATTGGCTTTAATTGATAAAAGTTCGCCGCGCGAGTCACGAAGTGATTTTTTGCAACGGACACACCCTATCCACTCCAATATTACCAACACTCATGTTTTGGTGCTTTTTGAACTTTTTTGTTCCAGCTAAAAACATCACACACACGAGTGCCAATATTGGCATTAATTCACAAAAGTTCGCCGCGCGAGTCACGAAGTGAGTTTTCACTTCGGACACACCCTATGCACTCCAATATGACCAAAACTCATGTTTTGGTGCTTTTTGAACTTTTTTGTTCCGGATAGAAACATCGCACCCACGTGTGCCAATATTGGCATTAATTAACAAAAGTTCACCGCCCGAGTCACGGAGTGAGTTTTCGACACGGACGCATCCAATCCACTCCAATATGTCCAAAACTCATGTTTTGGAGCTTTTTGAACTTTTTTTGTTCTGGCTAAAAACATCACACCTACGAGTGCCAATATTGGCATTAACTGATAAAAGTTCACCGCGCGAGTCACGAAGTGATTTTTCGCAACGGACATACCCAATCCACTCCAATATGACCAAAACTCATGTTTTGGTGCTTTTTGAACTTTTTTGTTCCGGATAGAAACATCGCACCCAGGTGTGCCAATATTGGCATTAATTAACAAAATTTCGCCGCGCGAGTCACGGAGTGAGTTTTCAACACGGACGCATCCAATCCACTCCAATATGTCCGAAACTCATGTTTTGGTGCTTTTCGAACTTTTTTGTTCCGGCCAGAAACATCGCACCCACGTGTGGCAATATTGGCATTAAATGAAGAAAGTTCGTCGCGCGAGTCACGGAGTGATTTTTCGACTCGGACGTACCCAATCCCACTCCAATGTGTCAAAAACTCATGTTTTTGGTGCTTTTTTAACTTTTTTGTTCCGGACAGAAACATCGCATCCACGTGTGCCAATATTAGCATTAATTCACAAAAGTTCGCCGCGCGAGTCACCAAGTGAATTTCGCAACGGACACACCCAATCCACTCCAACATGACCAAAACTCATGTTTTGGTGCTTTTTGAAATTTTTTGATCCGGACAGAAACATAGCACCCACGTGTGCCAATATTGGCATTAATTGACAAAAGTTCGCCGCGCGAGTCACGGAGTGATTTTTCGACACGGACGCATCCAATCCACTCCAATATGTCCAAAACTCATGTTTTGGTGCTTTTTTGAACTTTTTTGTTCCGGCTAAAAACATCACACCCACGAGTGCCAATATTGGCTTTAATTGATAAAAGTTCGCCGCGCGAGTCACGAAGTGATTTTTTGCAACGGACACACCCTATCCACTCCAATATTACCAACACTCATGTTTTGGTGCTTTTTGAACTTTTTTGTTCCAGCTAAAAACATCACACACACGAGTGCCAATATTGGCATTAATTCACAAAAGTTCGCCGCGCGAGTCACGAAGTGAGTTTTCACTTCGGACACACCCTATGCACTCCAATATGACCAAAACTCATGTTTTGGTGCTTTTTGAACTTTTTTGTTCCGGATAGAAACATCGCACCCACGTGTGCCAATATTGGCATTAATTAACAAAAGTTCACCGCCCGAGTCACGGAGTGAGTTTTCGACACGGACGCATCCAATCCACTCCAATATGTCCAAAACTCATGTTTTGGAGCTTTTTGAACTTTTTTTGTTCTGACTAAAAACATCACACCTACGAGTGCCAATATTGGCATTAACTGATAAAAGTTCACCGCGCGAGTCACGAAGTGATTTTTCGCAACGGACATACCCAATCCACTCCAATATGACCAAAACTCATGTTTTGGTGCTTTTTGAACTTTTTTGTTCCGGATAGAAACATCGCACCCAGGTGTGCCAATATTGGCATTAATTAACAAAATTTCGCCGCGCGAGTCACGGAGTGAGTTTTCAACACGGACGCATCCAATCCACTCCAATATGTCCAAAACTCATGTTTTGGTGCTTTTCGAACTTTTTTGTTCCGGCCAGAAACATCGCACCCACGTGTGGCAATATTGGCATTAAATGACGAAAGTTCGTCGCGCGAGTCACGGAGTGATTTTTCGACTCGGACGTACCCAATCCCACTCCAATGTGTCAAAAACTCATGTTTTTGGTGCTTTTTTAACTTTTTTGTTCCGGACAGAAACATCGCATCCACGTGTGCCAATATTAGCATTAATTCACAAAAGTTCGCCGCGCGAGTCACCAAGTGAATTTCGCAACGGACACACCCAATCCACTCCAACATGACCAAAACTCATGTTTTGGTGCTTTTTGAAATTTTTTGATCCGGACAGAAACATCGCACCCACGTGTGCCAATATTGGCATTAATTGACAAAAGTTCGCCGCGCGAGTCACGGAGTGATTTTTCGACACGGACGCATCCAATCCACTCCAATATGTCCAAAACTCATGTTTTGGTGCTTTTTGAACTTTTTTGTTCCGGCTAAAAACATCACACCCACGAGTGACAATATTGGCATTACTTGATCAAAGTTCGCCGCGCGAGTCACGAAGTGATTTTTCGCAACGGACACACCCAATCCACTCCAACATGACCAAAACTCATGTTTTGGTGCTTTTTGAAATTTTTTGATCCGGACAGAAACATCGCACCCACGTGTGCCAATATTGGCATTAATTGACAAAAGTTCGCCGCGCGAGTCACGGAGTGATTTTTCGACACGGACGCATCCAATCCACTCCAATATGTCCAAAACTCATGTTTTGGTGCTTTTTGAACTTTTTTGTTCCGGCTAAAAACATCACACCCACGAGTGCCAATATTGGCATTACTTGATCAAAGTTCGCCGCGCGAGTCACGAAGTGATTTTTCGCAACGGACACACCCAATCCACTCCAACATGACCAAAACTCATGTTTTGGTGCTTTTTGAAATTTTTTGATCCGGACAGAAACATCGCACCCACGTGTGCCAATATTGGCATTAATTGACAAAAGTTCGCCGCGCGAGTCACGGAGTGATTTTTCGACACGGACGCATCCAATCCACTCCAATATGTCCAAAACTCATGTTTTGGTGCTTTTTTGAACTTTTTTGTTCCGGCTAAAAACATCACACCCACGAGTGCCAATATTGGCTTTAATTGATAAAAGTTCGCCGCGCGAGTCACGAAGTGATTTTTTGCAACGGACACACCCTATCCACTCCAATATTACCAACACTCATGTTTTGGTGCTTTTTGAACTTTTTTGTTCCAGCTAAAAACATCACACACACGAGTGCCAATATTGGCATTAATTCACAAAAGTTCGCCGCGCGAGTCACGAAGTGAGTTTTCACTTCGGACACACCCTATGCACTCCAATATGACCAAAACTCATGTTTTGGTGCTTTTTGAACTTTTTTGTTCCGGATAGAAACATCGCACCCACGTGTGCCAATATTGGCATTAATTAACAAAAGTTCACCGCCCGAGTCACGGAGTGAGTTTTCGACACGGACGCATCCAATCCACTCCAATATGTCCAAAACTCATGTTTTGGAGCTTTTTGAACTTTTTTTGTTCTGGCTAAAAACATCACACCTACGAGTGCCAATATTGGCATTAACTGATAAAAGTTCACCGCGCGAGTCACGAAGTGATTTTTCGCAACGGACATACCCAATCCACTCCAATATGACCAAAACTCATGTTTTGGTGCTTTTTGAACTTTTTTGTTCCGGATAGAAACATCGCACCCAGGTGTGCCAATATTGGCATTAATTAACAAAATTTCGCCGCGCGAGTCACGGAGTGAGTTTTCAACACGGACGCATCCAATCCACTCCAATATGTCCAAAACTCATGTTTTGGTGCTTTTCGAACTTTTTTGTTCCGGCCAGAAACATCGCACCCACGTGTGGCAATATTGGCATTAAATGACGAAAGTTCGTCGCGCGAGTCACGGAGTGATTTTTCGACTCGGACGTACCCAATCCCACTCCAATGTGTCAAAAACTCATGTTTTTGGTGCTTTTTTAACTTTTTTGTTCCGGACAGAAACATCGCATCCACGTGTGCCAATATTAGCATTAATTCACAAAAGTTCGCCGCGCGAGTCACCAAGTGAATTTCGCAACGGACACACCCAATCCACTCCAACATGACCAAAACTCATGTTTTGGTGCTTTTTGAAATTTTTTGATCCGGACAGAAACATCGCACCCACGTGTGCCAATATTGGCATTAATTGACAAAAGTTCGCCGCGCGAGTCACGGAGTGATTTTTCGACACGGACGCATCCAATCCACTCCAATATGTCCAAAACTCATGTTTTGGTGCTTTTTGAACTTTTTTGTTCCGGCTAAAAACATCACACCCACGAGTGCCAATATTGGCATTACTTGATCAAAGTTCGCCGCGCGAGTCACGAAGTGATTTTTCGCAACGGACACACCCAATCCACTCCAACATGACCAAAACTCATGTTTTGGTGCTTTTTGAAATTTTTTGATCCGGACAGAAACATCGCACCCACGTGTGCCAATATTGGCATTAATTGACAAAAGTTCGCCGCGCGAGTCACGGAGTGATTTTTCGACACGGACGCATCCAATCCACTCCAATATGTCCAAAACTCATGTTTTGGTGCTTTTTTGAACTTTTTTGTTCCGGCTAAAAACATCACACCCACGAGTGCCAATATTGGCTTTAATTGATAAAAGTTCGCTGCGCGAGTCACGAAGTGATTTTTTGCAACGGACACACCCTATCCACTCCAATATTACCAACACTCATGTTTTGGTGCTTTTTGAACTTTTTTGTTCCAGCTAAAAACATCACACACACGAGTGCCAATATTGGCATTAATTCACAAAAGTTCGCCGCGCGAGTCACGAAGTGAGTTTTCACTTCGGACACACCCTATGCACTCCAATATGACCAAAACTCATGTTTTGGTGCTTTTTGAACTTTTTTGTTCCGGATAGAAACATCGCATCCACGTGTGCCAATATTAGCATTAATTCACAAAAGTTCGCCGCGCGAGTCACCAAGTGAATTTCGCAACGGACACACCCAATCCACTCCAACATGACCAAAACTCATGTTTTGGTGCTTTTTGAAATTTTTTGATCCGGACAGAAACATCGCACCCACGTGTGCCAATATTGGCATTAATTGACAAAAGTTCGCCGCGCGAGTCACGGAGTGATTTTTCGACACGGACGCATCCAATCCACTCCAATATGTCCAAAACTCATGTTTTGGTGCTTTTTGAACTTTTTTGTTCCGGCTAAAAACATCACACCCACGAGTGCCAATATTGGCATTACTTGATCAAAGTTCGCCGCGCGAGTCACGAAGTGATTTTTCGCAACGGACACACCCAATCCACTCCAACATGACCAAAACTCATGTTTTGGTGCTTTTTGAAATTTTTTGATCCGGACAGAAACATCGCACCCACGTGTGCCAATATTGGCATTAATTGACAAAAGTTCGCCGCGCGAGTCACGGAGTGATTTTTCGACACGGACGCATCCAATCCACTCCAATATGTCCAAAACTCATGTTTTGGTGCTTTTTTGAACTTTTTTGTTCCGGCTAAAAACATCACACCCACGAGTGCCAATATTGGCTTTAATTGATAAAAGTTCGCCGCGCGAGTCACGAAGTGATTTTTTGCAACGGACACACCCTATCCACTCCAATATTACCAACACTCATGTTTTGGTGCTTTTTGAACTTTTTTGTTCCAGCTAAAAACATCACACACACGAGTGCCAATATTGGCATTAATTCACAAAAGTTCGCCGCGCGAGTCACGAAGTGAGTTTTCACTTCGGACACACCCTATGCACTCCAACATGACCAAAACTCATGTTTTGGTGCTTTTTGAACTTTTTTTGTTCTGGCTAAAAACATCGCACCCACGTGTGCCAATATTGGCATTAATTAACAAAAGTTCACCGCCCGAGTCACGGAGTGAGTTTTCGACACGGACGCATCCAATCCACTCCAATATGTCCAAAACTCATGTTTTGGTGCTTTTCGAACTTTTTTGTTCCGGCCAGAAACATCGCACCCACGTGTGGCAATATTGGCATTAAATGACGAAAGTTCGTCGCGCGAGTCACGGAGTGATTTTTCGACTCGGACGTACCCAATTCCACTCCAATGTGTCAAAAACTCATGTTTTTGGTGCTTTTTTAACTTTTTTGTTCCGGACAGAAACATCGCATCCACGTGTGCCAATATTAGCATTAATTCACAAAAGTTCGCCGCGCGAGTCACCAAGTGAATTTCGCAACGGACACACCCAATCCACTCCAACATGACCAAAACTCATGTTTTGGTGCTTTTTGAAATTTTTTGATCCGGACAGAAACATCGCACCCACGTGTGCCAATATTGGCATTAATTGACAAAAGTTCGCCGCGCGAGTCACGGAGTGATTTTTCGACACGGACGCATCCAATCCACTCCAATATGTCCAAAACTCATGTTTTGGTGCTTTTTGAACTTTTTTGTTCCGGCTAAAAACATCACACCCACGAGTGCCAATATTGGCATTACTTGATCAAAGTTCGCCGCGCGAGTCACGAAGTGATTTTTCGCAACGGACACACCCAATCCACTCCAACATGACCAAAACTCATGTTTTGGTGCTTTTTGAAATTTTTTGATCCGGACAGAAACATCGCACCCACGTGTGCCAATATTGGCATTAATTGACAAAAGTTCGCCGCGCGAGTCACGGAGTGATTTTTCGACACGGACGCATCCAATCCACTCCAATATGTCCAAAACTCATGTTTTGGTGCTTCTTGAACTTTTTTGTTCCGGCTAAAAACATCACACCCACGAGTGCCAATATTGGCATTACTTGATCAAAGTTCGCCGCGCGAGTCACGAAGTGATTTTTCGCAACGGACACACCCAATCCACTCCAACATGACCAAAACTCATGTTTTGGTGCTTTTTGAAATTTTTTGATCCGGACAGAAACATAGCACCCACGTGTGCCAATATTGGCATTAATTGACAAAAGTTCGCCGCGCGAGTCACGGAGTGATTTTTCGACACGGACGCATCCAATCCACTCCAATATGTCCAAAACTCATGTTTTGGTGCTTTTTTGAACTTTTTTGTTCCGGCTAAAAACATCACACCCACGAGTGCCAATATTGGCTTTAATTGATAAAAGTTCGCCGCGCGAGTCACGAAGTGATTTTTTGCAACGGACACACCCTATCCACTCCAATATTACCAACACTCATGTTTTGGTGCTTTTTGAACTTTTTTGTTCCAGCTAAAAACATCACACACACGAGTGCCAATATTGGCATTAATTCACAAAAGTTCGCCGCGCGAGTCACGAAGTGAGTTTTCACTTCGGACACACCCTATGCACTCCAATATGACCAAATTTCATGTTTTGGTGCTTTTTGAACTTTTTTGTTCCGGATAGAAACATCGCACCCACGTGTGCCAATATTGGCATTAATTAACAAAAGTTCACCGCCCGAGTCACGGAGTGAGTTTTCGACACGGACGCATCCAATCCACTCCAATATGTCCAAAACTCATGTTTTGGAGCTTTTTGAACTTTTTTTGTTCTGGCTAAAAACATCACACCTACGAGTGCTAATATTGGCATTAACTGATAAAAGTTCACCGCGCGAGTCACGAAGTGATTTTTCGCAACGGACATACCCAATCCACTCCAATATGACCAAAACTCATGTTTTGGTGCTTTTTGAACTTTTTTGTTCCGGATAGAAACATCACACCCACGAGTGCCAATATTGGCTTTAATTGATAAAAGTTCGCCGCGCGAGTCACGAAGTGATTTTTTGCAACGGACACACCCTATCCACTCCAATATTACCAACACTCATGTTTTGGTGCTTTTTGAACTTTTTTGTTCCAGCTAAAAACATCACACACACGAGTGCCAATATTGGCATTAATTCACAAAAGTTCGCCGCGCGAGTCACGAAGTGAGTTTTCACTTCGGACACACCCTATGCACTCCAATATGACCAAAACTCATGTTTTGGTGCTTTTTGAACTTTTTTGTTCCGGATAGAAACATCGCACCCAGGTGTGCCAATATTGGCATTAATTAACAAAAGTTCGCCGCGCGAGTCACGAAGTGATTTTTCGCAACGGACACACCCAATCCACTCCAATATGTCCAAAACTCATGTTTTTGTGCTTTTTGAACTTTTTTGTTCCGGACAAAAACATCACACCCACGTGTGCCAATATTGGCATTAATTCACAAAAGTTCGCCGCGCGAGTCACGAAGTGATTTTTCGCAACGGACACGCCCAATCCACTCCAATATGTCCAAAACTCATGTTTTTGTGCTTTTTGAACTTTTTTGTTCCGGACAAAAACATCACACCCACGTGTGCCAATATTGGCATTAATTCACAAAAGTTCGCCGCGCGAGTCACGGAGTGAGTTTTCGACACGGACACACCCAATCCACTCGAATTTGTCCAAAACTCATGTTTTGGTGCTTTTTGAACTTTTTTGTTCCGGACAGAAACATCGCACCCAAGTGTGACAATATTGGCATTAATTGACGAAAGTTCGTCGCGCGAGTCACGGAGTGAGTTTTC
This sequence comes from Oryza punctata, assembly GCA_000573905.2. Classification (NCBI taxonomy): domain Eukaryota; kingdom Viridiplantae; phylum Streptophyta; class Magnoliopsida; order Poales; family Poaceae; genus Oryza; species Oryza punctata. Next base: position 31,332 of record AVCL02000018.1, on the reverse strand, counting down.
GACTCGGACGTACCCAATCCACTCCAATATGTCAAAAACTCATGTTTTGGTGCTTTTATAACTTTTTTGTTCCGGATAGAAACATCGCACCCACGTGTGCCAATATTGGCATTAATTAACAAAAGTTCGCCGCGCGAGTAACGGAGTGAGTTTTCGACATGGACGCATCCAATCCACTCCAATATGACCAAAACTCATGTTTTGGTGCTTTTTGAAATTTTTTGATCCGGACAGAAACATCGCACCCACGTGTGCCAATATTGGCATTAATTGACAAAAGTTCGCCGCGCGAGTCACGGAGTGATTTTTCGACACGGACGCATCCAATCCACTCCAATATGTCCAAAACTCATGTTTTGGTGCTTTTTGAACTTTTTTGTTCCGGCTAAAAACATCACACCCACGAGTGCCAATATTGGCATTAATTGATAAAAGTTCGCCGCGCGAGTCACGAAGTGATTTTTTGCAACGGACACACCCTATCCACTCCAATATTACCAACACTCATGTTTTGGTGCTTTTTGAACTTTTTTGTTCCAGCTAAAAACATCACACACACGAGTGCCAATATTGGCATTAATTCACAAAAGTTCGCCGCGCGAGTCACGAAGTGAGTTTTCACTTCGGACACACCCTATCCACTCCAATATGACCAAAACTCATGTTTTGGTGCTTTTTGAAATTTTTTGATCCGGACAGAAACATCGCACCCACGTGTGCCAATATTGGCATTAATTGACAAAAGTTCGCCGCGCGAGTCACGGAGTGATTTTTCGACACGGACGCATCCAATCCACTCCAATATGTCCAAAACTCATGTTTTGGTGCTTTTTGAACTTTTTTGTTCCGGCTAAAAACATCACACCCACGAGTGCCAATATTGGCATTAATTGATAAAAGTTCGCCGCGCGAGTCACGAAGTGATTTTTTGCAACGGACACACCCTATCCACTCCAATATTACCAACACTCATGTTTTGGTGCTTTTTGAACTTTTTTGTTCCAGCTAAAAACATCACACACACGAGTGCCAATATTGGCATTAATTCACAAAAGTTCGCCGCGCGAGTCACGAAGTGAGTTTTCACTTCGGACACACCCTATGCACTCCAATATGACCAAAACTCATGTTTTGGTGCTTTTTGAACTTTTTTGTTCCGGATAGAAACATCGCACCCACGTGTGCCAATATTGGCATTAATTAACAAAAGTTCGCCGCGCGAGTCACGAAGTGATTTTTCGCAACGGACACACCCAATCCACTCCAATATGTCCAAAACTCATGTTTTTGTGCTTTTTGAACTTTTTTGTTCCGGACAAAAACATCACACCCACGTGTGCCAATATTGGCATTAATTCACAAAAGTTCGCCGCGCGAGTCACGAAGTGAGTTTTCACTTCGGACACACCCTATGCACTCCAATATGACCAAATTTCATGTTTTGGTGCTTTTTGAACTTTTTTGTTCCGGATAGAAACATCGCACCCACGTGTGCCAATATTGGCATTAATTAACAAAAGTTCACCGCCCGAGTCACGGAGTGAGTTTTCGACACGGACGCATCCAATCCACTCCAATATGTCCAAAACTCATGTTTTGGAGCTTTTTGAACTTTTTTTGTTCTGGCTAAAAACATCACACCTACGAGTGCTAATATTGGCATTAACTGATAAAAGTTCACCGCGCGAGTCACGAAGTGATTTTTCGCAACGGACATACCCAATCCACTCCAATATGACCAAAACTCATGTTTTGGTGCTTTTTGAACTTTTTTGTTCCGGATAGAAACATCACACCCACGAGTGCCAATATTGGCTTTAATTGATAAAAGTTCGCCGCGCGAGTCACGAAGTGATTTTTTGCAACGGACACACCCTATCCACTCCAATATTACCAACACTCATGTTTTGGTGCTTTTTGAACTTTTTTGTTCCAGCTAAAAACATCACACACACGAGTGCCAATATTGGCATTAATTCACAAAAGTTCGCCGCGCGAGTCACGAAGTGAGTTTTCACTTCGGACACACCCTATGCACTCCAATATGACCAAAACTCATGTTTTGGTGCTTTTTGAACTTTTTTGTTCCGGATAGAAACATCGCACCCAGGTGTGCCAATATTGGCATTAATTAACAAAAGTTCGCCGCGCGAGTCACGAAGTGATTTTTCGCAACGGACACACCCAATCCACTCCAATATGTCCAAAACTCATGTTTTTGTGCTTTTTGAACTTTTTTGTTCCGGACAAAAACATCACACCCACGTGTGCCAATATTGGCATTAATTCACAAAAGTTCGCCGCGCGAGTCACGAAGTGATTTTTCGCAACGGACACACCCAATCCACTCCAATATGTCCAAAACTCATGTTTTTGTGCTTTTTGAACTTTTTTGTTCCGGACAAAAACATCACACCCACGTGTGCCAATATTGGCATTAATTCACAAAAGTTCGCCGCGCGAGTCACGGAGTGAGTTTTCGACACGGACACACCCAATCCACTCGAATTTGTCCAAAACTCATGTTTTGGTGCTTTTTGAACTTTTTTGTTCCGGACAGAAACATCGCACCCAAGTGTGACAATATTGGCATTAATTGACGAAAGTTCGTCGCGCGAGTCACGGAGTGAGTTTTCGACTCGGACGTACCCAATCCACTCCAATATGTGAAAAACTCATGTTTTGGTGCTTTTATAACTTTTTTGTTCCGGATAGAAACATCGCACCCACGTGTGCCAATATTGGCATTAATTAACAAAAGTTCGCCGCGCGAGTCACGGAGTGAGTTTTCAACACGGACGCATCCAATCAACTCCAATATGTCCAAAACTCATGTTTTGGTGCTTTTTGAACTTTTTTTGTTCTGGCTAAAAACATCACACCCACGAGTGCCAATATTGGCATTAACTGATAAAAGTTCGCCGCGCGAGTCACGAAGTGATTTTTTGCAACGGACACACCCTATCCACTCCAATATTACCAACACTCATGTTTTGGTGCTTTTTGAACTTTTTTGTTCCAGCTAAAAACATCACACACACGAGTGCCAATATTGGCATTAATTCACAAAAGTTCGCCGCGCGAGTCACGAAGTGAGTTTTCACTTCGGACACACCCTATGCACTCCAATATGACCAAAACTCATGTTTTGGTGCTTTTTGAACTTTTTTGTTCCGGATAGAAACATCGCACCCAGGTGTGCCAATATTGGCATTAATTAACAAAAGTTCGCCGCGCGAGTCACGAAGTGATTTTTCGCAACGGACACACCCAATCCACTCCAATATGTCCAAAACTCATGTTTTTGTGCTTTTTGAACTTTTTTGTTCCGGACAAAAACATCACACCCACGTGTGCCAATATTGGCATTAATTCACAAAAGTTCGCCGCGCGAGTCACGAAGTGATTTTTCGCAACGGACACACCCAATCCACTCCAATATGTCCAAAACTCATGTTTTTGTGCTTTTTGAACTTTTTTGTTCCGGACAAAAACATCACACCCACGTGTGCCAATATTGGCATTAATTCACAAAAGTTCGCCGCGCGAGTCACGGAGTGAGTTTTCGACACGGACACACCCAATCCACTCGAATTTGTCCAAAACTCATGTTTTGGTGCTTTTTGAACTTTTTTGTTCCGGACAGAAACATCGCACCCAAGTGTGACAATATTGGCATTAATTGACGAAAGTTCGTCGCGCGAGTCACGGAGTGAGTTTTCGACTCGGACGTACCCAATCCACTCCAATATGTGAAAAACTCATGTTTTGGTGCTTTTATAACTTTTTTGTTCCGGATAGAAACATCGCACCCACGTGTGCCAATATTGGCATTAATTAACAAAAGTTCGCCGCGCGAGTCACGGAGTGAGTTTTCAACACGGACGCATCCAATCAACTCCAATATGTCCAAAACTCATGTTTTGGTGCTTTTTGAACTTTTTTTGTTCTGGCTAAAAACATCACACCCACGAGTGCCAATATTGGCATTAACTGATAAAAGTTCGCCGCGCGAGTCACGAAGTGATTTTTTGCAACGGACACACCCTATCCACTCCAATATTACCAACACTCATGTTTTGGTGCTTTTTGAACTTTTTTGTTCCAGCTAAAAACATCACACACACGAGTGCCAATATTGGCATTAATTCACAAAAGTTCGCCGCGCGAGTCACGAAGTGAGTTTTCACTTCGGACACACCCTATGCACTCCAATATGACCAAAACTCATGTTTTGGTGCTTTTTGAACTTTTTTGTTCCGGATAGAAACATCGCACCCACGTGTGCCAATATTGGCATTAATTAACAAAAGTTCGCCGCGCGAGTCACGAAGTGATTTTTCGCAACGGACACACCCAATCCACTCCAATATGTCCAAAACTCATGTTTTTGTGCTTTTTGAACTTTTTTGTTCCGGACAAAAACATCACACCCACGTGTGCCAATATTGGCATTAATTCACAAAAGTTCGCCGCGCGAGTCACGAAGTGAGTTTTCACTTCGGACACACCCTATGCACTCCAATATGACCAAATTTCATGTTTTGGTGCTTTTTGAACTTTTTTGTTCCGGATAGAAACATCGCACCCACGTGTGCCAATATTGGCATTAATTAACAAAAGTTCACCGCCCGAGTCACGGAGTGAGTTTTCGACACGGACGCATCCAATCCACTCCAATATGTCCAAAACTCATGTTTTGGAGCTTTTTGAACTTTTTTTGTTCTGGCTAAAAACATCACACCTACGAGTGCTAATATTGGCATTAACTGATAAAAGTTCACCGCGCGAGTCACGAAGTGATTTTTCGCAACGGACATACCCAATCCACTCCAATATGACCAAAACTCATGTTTTGGTGCTTTTTGAACTTTTTTGTTCCGGATAGAAACATCACACCCACGAGTGCCAATATTGGCTTTAATTGATAAAAGTTCGCCGCGCGAGTCACGAAGTGATTTTTTGCAACGGACACACCCTATCCACTCCAATATTACCAACACTCATGTTTTGGTGCTTTTTGAACTTTTTTGTTCCAGCTAAAAACATCACACACACGAGTGCCAATATTGGCATTAATTCACAAAAGTTCGCCGCGCGAGTCACGAAGTGAGTTTTCACTTCGGACACACCCTATGCACTCCAATATGACCAAAACTCATGTTTTGGTGCTTTTTGAACTTTTTTGTTCCGGATAGAAACATCGCACCCAGGTGTGCCAATATTGGCATTAATTAACAAAAGTTCGCCGCGCGAGTCACGAAGTGATTTTTCGCAACGGACACACCCAATCCACTCCAATATGTCCAAAACTCATGTTTTTGTGCTTTTTGAACTTTTTTGTTCCGGACAAAAACATCACACCCACGTGTGCCAATATTGGCATTAATTCACAAAAGTTCGCCGCGCGAGTCACGAAGTGATTTTTCGCAACGGACACACCCAATCCACTCCAATATGTCCAAAACTCATGTTTTTGTGCTTTTTGAACTTTTTTGTTCCGGACAAAAACATCACACCCACGTGTGCCAATATTGGCATTAATTCACAAAAGTTCGCCGCGCGAGTCACGGAGTGAGTTTTCGACACGGACACACCCAATCCACTCGAATTTGTCCAAAACTCATGTTTTGGTGCTTTTTGAACTTTTTTGTTCCGGACAGAAACATCGCACCCAAGTGTGACAATATTGGCATTAATTGACGAAAGTTCGTCGCGCGAGTCACGGAGTGAGTTTTCGACTCGGACGTACCCAATCCACTCCAATATGTCAAAAACTCATGTTTTGGTGCTTTTATAACTTTTTTGTTCCGGATAGAAACATCGCACCCACGTGTGCCAATATTGGCATTAATTAACAAAAGTTCGCCGCGCGAGTAACGGAGTGAGTTTTCGACATGGACGCATCCAATCCACTCCAATATGACCAAAACTCATGTTTTGGTGCTTTTTGAAATTTTTTGATCCGGACAGAAACATCGCACCCACGTGTGCCAATATTGGCATTAATTGACAAAAGTTCGCCGCGCGAGTCACGGAGTGATTTTTCGACACGGACGCATCCAATCCACTCCAATATGTCCAAAACTCATGTTTTGGTGCTTTTTGAACTTTTTTGTTCCGGCTAAAAACATCACACCCACGAGTGCCAATATTGGCATTAATTGATAAAAGTTCGCCGCGCGAGTCACGAAGTGATTTTTTGCAACGGACACACCCTATCCACTCCAATATTACCAACACTCATGTTTTGGTGCTTTTTGAACTTTTTTGTTCCAGCTAAAAACATCACACACACGAGTGCCAATATTGGCATTAATTCACAAAAGTTCGCCGCGCGAGTCACGAAGTGAGTTTTCACTTCGGACACACCCTATCCACTCCAATATGACCAAAACTCATGTTTTGGTGCTTTTTGAAATTTTTTGATCCGGACAGAAACATCGCACCCACGTGTGCCAATATTGGCATTAATTGACAAAAGTTCGCCGCGCGAGTCACGGAGTGATTTTTCGACACGGACGCATCCAATCCACTCCAATATGTCCAAAACTCATGTTTTGGTGCTTTTTGAACTTTTTTGTTCCGGCTAAAAACATCACACCCACGAGTGCCAATATTGGCATTAATTGATAAAAGTTCGCCGCGCGAGTCACGAAGTGATTTTTTGCAACGGACACACCCTATCCACTCCAATATTACCAACACTCATGTTTTGGTGCTTTTTGAACTTTTTTGTTCCAGCTAAAAACATCACACACACGAGTGCCAATATTGGCATTAATTCACAAAAGTTCGCCGCGCGAGTCACGAAGTGAGTTTTCACTTCGGACACACCCTATGCACTCCAATATGACCAAAACTCATGTTTTGGTGCTTTTTGAACTTTTTTGTTCCGGATAGAAACATCGCACCCACGTGTGCCAATATTGGCATTAATTAACAAAAGTTCACCGCCCGAGTCACGGAGTGAGTTTTCGACACGGACGCATCCAATCCACTCCAATATGTCCAAAACTCATGTTTTGGAGCTTTTTGAACTTTTTTTGTTCTGGCTAAAAACATCACACCTACGAGTGCTAATATTGGCATTAACTGATAAAAGTTCACCGCGCGAGTCACGAAGTGATTTTTCGCAACGGACATACCCAATCCACTCCAATATGACCAAAACTCATGTTTTGGTGCTTTTTGAACTTTTTTGTTCCGGATAGAAACATCGCACCCAGGTGTGCCAATATTGGCATTAATTAACAAAAGTTCGCCGCGCGAGTCACGGAGTGAGTTTTCAACACGGACGCATCCAATCCACTCCAATCTGTCCAGAACTCATGTTTTGGTGCTTTTCGAACTTTTTTGTTCCGGCCAGAAACATCGCACCCACGTGTGGCAATATTGGCATTAAATGACGAAAGTTCGTCGCGCGAGTCACGGAGTGATTTTTCGACTCGGACATACCCAATCCCACTCCAATGTGTCAAAAACTCATGTTTTTGGTGCTTTTTTAACTTTTTTGTTCCGGACAGAAACATCGCATCCACGTGTGCCAATATTAGCATTAATTCACAAAAGTTCGCCGCGCGAGTCACGGAGTGATTTTTCGCAACAGACACACCCAATCCACTCCAAAATGACCAAAACTCATGTTTTGGTGCTTTTTGAACTTTTTTGTTCCGGACAGAAACATCGCACCCACGTGTGCCAATATTGGCATTAATTGACAAAAGTTCGCCGCGCGAGTCACGGAGTGATTTTTTGACACGGACGCACCCAATCCACTCCAATATGTCCAAAACTAATGTTTTGGTGCTTTTCGAACTTTTTTGTTCCGGCCAAAAACATCACACCCACGAGTACCAATATTGGCATTAATTGATAAAAGTTCGCCGCGCGAGTCACCAAGTGAATTTCGCAACGGACACACCCAATCCACTCCAACATGACCAAAACTCATGTTTTGGTGCTTTTTGAACTTTTTTGTTCTGGCTAAAAACATCGCACCCACGTGTGGCAATATTGGCATTAAATGACGAAAGTTCGTCGCGCGAGTCACGGAGTGATTTTTCGACTCGGACGTACCCAATCCACTCCAATATGACCAAAACTCATCTTTTGGTGCTTTTTGAACTTTTTTGTTCCGGATAGAAACATCGCACTCAGGTGTACCAATATTGGCATTAATTAACAAAAGATCGCCGCGGGAGTCATGGAGTGAGTTTTCGACACGGACGCATCCAATCCACTCCAATATGTCCAAAACTCATGTTTTGGTGCTTTTTGAACTTTTTTGTTCCGGCTAAAAACATCACACCTACGAGTGCCAATATTGGCATTAATTGATAAAAGTTCGCCGCGCGAGTCACGAAGTTATTTTTCGCAACGGACACACCCTATCCACTCCAACATGACCAAAACTCATGTTTCGGTGCTTTTTGAACTTTTTTGATCCGGACAGGAACATCGCACCCACGTGTGCCAATATTGGCATTAATTGACAAATGTTCGCCGCGCGAGTCACGGAGTGAGTTTTCGACACGGACGCATCCAATCCACTCCAATATGTCCAAAACTCATGTTTTGGTGCTTTTTGAACTTTTTTGTTCCGGCTAAAAACATCACACCCACGAGTGCCAATATTGGCATTACTTGATCAAAGTTCGCCGCGCGAGTCACGAAGTGATTTTTCGGAACGGACACACCCAATCCACTCCAACATGACCAAAACTCATGTTTTGGTGCTTTTTGAAATTTTTTGATCCGGACAGAAACATCGCACCCACGTGTGCCAATATTGGCATTAATTGACCAAAGTTCGCCGCGCGAGTCACGGAGTGATTTTTCGACACGGACGCATCCAATCCACTCCAATATGTCCAAAACTCATGTTTTGGTGCTTTTTGAACTTTTTTGTTCCGGCTAAAAACATCACACCCACGAGTGCCAATATTGGCATTAATTGATAAAAGTTCGCTGCGCGAGTCACGAAGTGATTTTTTGCAACGGACACACCCTATCCACTCCAATATTACCAACACTCATGTTTTGGTGCTTTTTGAACTTTTTTGTTCCAGCTAAAAACATCACACACACGAGTGCCAATATTGGCATTAATTCACAAAAGTTCGCCGCGCGAGTCACGAAGTGAGTTTTCACTTCGGACACACCCTATCCACTCCAATATGACCAAAACTCATGTTTTGGTGCTTTTTGAACTTTTTTGTTCCGGATAGAAACATCGCACCCACGTGTGCCAATATTGGCATTAATTAACAAAAGTTCGCCGCGCGAGTCACGAAGTGATTTTTCGCAACGGACACACCCAATCCACTCCAATATGTCCAAAACTCATGTTTTTGTGATTTTTGAACTTTTTTGTTCCGGATAGAAACATCGCACCCAGGTGTGCCAATATTGGCATTAATTAACAAAAGTTCGCCGCGCGAGTCACGAAGTGATTTTTCGCAACGGACACACCCAATCCACTCCAATATGTCCAAAACTCATGTTTTTGTGCTTTTTGAACTTTTTTGTTCCGGACAAAAACATCACACCCACGTGTGCCAATATTGGCATTAATTCACAAAAGTTCGCCGCGCGAGTCACGAAGTGATTTTTCGCAACGGACACACCCAATCCACTCCAATATGTCCAAAACTCTTGTTTTTGTGCTTTTTGAACTTTTTTGTTCCGGACAAAAACATCACACCCACGTGTGCCAATATTGGCATTAATTCACAAAAGTTCGCCGCGCGAGTCACGGAGTGAGTTTTCGACACGGACACACCCAATCCACTCGAATTTGTCCAAAACTCATGTTTTGGTGCTTTTTGAACTTTTTTGTTCCGGACAGAAACATCGCACCCAAGTGTGACAATATTGGCATTAATTGACGAAAGTTCGTCGCGCGAGTCACGGAGTGAGTTTTCGACTCGGACGTACCCAATCCACTCCAATATGTCAAAAACTCATGTTTTGGTGCTTTTATAACTTTTTTGTTCCGGATAGAAACATCGCACCCACGTGTGCCAATATTGGCATTAATTAACAAAAGTTCGCCGCGCGAGTAACGGAGTGAGTTTTCGACATGGACGCATCCAATCCACTCCAATATGACCAAAACTCATGTTTTGGTGCTTTTTGAAATTTTTTGATCCGGACAGAAACATCGCACCCACGTGTGCCAATATTGGCATTAATTGACAAAAGTTCGCCGCGCGAGTCACGGAGTGATTTTTCGACACGGACGCATCCAATCCACTCCAATATGTCCAAAACTCATGTTTTGGTGCTTTTTGAACTTTTTTGTTCCGGCTAAAAACATCACACCCACGAGTGCCAATATTGGCATTAATTGATAAAAGTTCGCCGCGCGAGTCACGAAGTGATTTTTTGCAACGGACACACCCTATCCACTCCAATATTACCAACACTCATGTTTTGGTGCTTTTTGAACTTTTTTGTTCCAGCTAAAAACATCACACACACGAGTGCCAATATTGGCATTAATTCACAAAAGTTCGCCGCGCGAGTCACGAAGTGAGTTTTCACTTCGGACACACCCTATCCACTCCAATATGACCAAAACTCATGTTTTGGTGCTTTTTGAAATTTTTTGATCCGGACAGAAACATCGCACCCACGTGTGCCAATATTGGCATTAATTGACAAAAGTTCGCCGCGCGAGTCACGGAGTGATTTTTCGACACGGACGCATCCAATCCACTCCAATATGTCCAAAACTCATGTTTTGGTGCTTTTTGAACTTTTTTGTTCCGGCTAAAAACATCACACCCACGAGTGCCAATATTGGCATTAATTGATAAAAGTTCGCCGCGCGAGTCACGAAGTGATTTTTTGCAACGGACACACCCTATCCACTCCAATATTACCAACACTCATGTTTTGGTGCTTTTTGAACTTTTTTGTTCCAGCTAAAAACATCACACACACGAGTGCCAATATTGGCATTAATTCACAAAAGTTCGCCGCGCGAGTCACGAAGTGAGTTTTCACTTCGGACACACCCTATGCACTCCAATATGACCAAAACTCATGTTTTGGTGCTTTTTGAACTTTTTTGTTCCGGATAGAAACATCGCACCCACGTGTGCCAATATTGGCATTAATTAACAAAAGTTCACCGCCCGAGTCACGGAGTGAGTTTTCGACACGGACGCATCCAATCCACTCCAATATGTCCAAAACTCATGTTTTGGAGCTTTTTGAACTTTTTTTGTTCTGGCTAAAAACATCACACCTACGAGTGCTAATATTGGCATTAACTGATAAAAGTTCACCGCGCGAGTCACGAAGTGATTTTTCGCAACGGACATACCCAATCCACTCCAATATGACCAAAACTCATGTTTTGGTGCTTTTTGAACTTTTTTGTTCCGGATAGAAACATCGCACCCAGGTGTGCCAATATTGGCATTAATTAACAAAAGTTCGCCGCGCGAGTCACGGAGTGAGTTTTCAACACGGACGCATCCAATCCACTCCAATCTGTCCAGAACTCATGTTTTGGTGCTTTTCGAACTTTTTTGTTCCGGCCAGAAACATCGCACCCACGTGTGGCAATATTGGCATTAAATGACGAAAGTTCGTCGCGCGAGTCACGGAGTGATTTTTCGACTCGGACATACCCAATCCCACTCCAATGTGTCAAAAACTCATGTTTTTGGTGCTTTTTTAACTTTTTTGTTCCGGACAGAAACATCGCATCCACGTGTGCCAATATTAGCATTAATTCACAAAAGTTCGCCGCGCGAGTCACGGAGTGATTTTTCGCAACAGACACACCCAATCCACTCCAAAATGACCAAAACTCATGTTTTGGTGCTTTTTGAACTTTTTTGTTCCGGACAGAAACATCGCACCCACGTGTGCCAATATTGGCATTAATTGACAAAAGTTCGCCGCGCGAGTCACGGAGTGATTTTTTGACACGGACGCACCCAATCCACTCCAATATGTCCAAAACTAATGTTTTGGTGCTTTTCGAACTTTTTTGTTCCGGCCAAAAACATCACACCCACGAGTACCAATATTGGCATTAATTGATAAAAGTTCGCCGCGCGAGTCACCAAGTGAATTTCGCAACGGACACACCCAATCCACTCCAACATGACCAAAACTCATGTTTTGGTGCTTTTTGAACTTTTTTGTTCTGGCTAAAAACATCGCACCCACGTGTGGCAATATTGGCATTAAATGACGAAAGTTCGTCGCGCGAGTCACGGAGTGATTTTTCGACTCGGACGTACCCAATCCACTCCAATATGACCAAAACTCATCTTTTGGTGCTTTTTGAACTTTTTTGTTCCGGATAGAAACATCGCACTCAGGTGTACCAATATTGGCATTAATTAACAAAAGATCGCCGCGCGAGTCATGGAGTGAGTTTTCGACACGGACGCATCCAATCCACTCCAATATGTCCAAAACTCATGTTTTGGTGCTTTTTGAACTTTTTTGTTCCGGCTAAAAACATCACACCTACGAGTGCCAATATTGGCATTAATTGATAAAAGTTCGCCGCGCGAGTCACGAAGTTATTTTTCGCAACGGACACACCCTATCCACTCCAACATGACCAAAACTCATGTTTCGGTGCTTTTTGAACTTTTTTGATCCGGACAGGAACATCGCACCCACGTGTGCCAATATTGGCATTAATTGACAAATGTTCGCCGCGCGAGTCACGGAGTGAGTTTTCGACACGGACGCATCCAATCCACTCCAATATGTCCAAAACTCATGTTTTGGTGCTTTTTGAACTTTTTTGTTCCGGCTAAAAACATCACACCCACGAGTGCCAATATTGGCATTACTTGATCAAAGTTCGCCGCGCGAGTCACGAAGTGATTTTTCGGAACGGACACACCCAATCCACTCCAACATGACCAAAACTCATGTTTTGGTGCTTTTTGAAATTTTTTGATCCGGACAGAAACATCGCACCCACGTGTGCCAATATTGGCATTAATTGACAAAAGTTCGCCGCGCGAGTCACGGAGTGATTTTTCGACACGGACGCATCCAATCCACTCCAATATGTCCAAAACTCATGTTTTGGTGCTTTTTGAACTTTTTTGTTCCGGCTAAAAACATCACACCCACGAGTGCCAATATTGGCATTAATTGATAAAAGTTCGCTGCGCGAGTCACGAAGTGATTTTTTGCAACGGACACACCCTATCCACTCCAATATTACCAACACTCATGTTTTGGTGCTTTTTGAACTTTTTTGTTCCAGCTAAAAACATCACACACACGAGTGCCAATATTGGCATTAATTCACAAAAGTTCGCCGCGCGAGTCACGAAGTGAGTTTTCACTTCGGACACACCCTATCCACTCCAATATGACCAAAACTCATGTTTTGGTGCTTTTTGAACTTTTTTGTTCCGGATAGAAACATCGCACCCACGTGTGCCAATATTGGCATTAATTAACAAAAGTTCGCCGCGCGAGTCACGAAGTGATTTTTCGCAACGGACACACCCAATCCACTCCAATATGTCCAAAACTCATGTTTTTGTGATTTTTGAACTTTTTTGTTCCGGATAGAAACATCGCACCCAGGTGTGCCAATATTGGCATTAATTAACAAAAGTTCGCCGCGCGAGTCACGAAGTGATTTTTCGCAACGGACACACCCAATCCACTCCAATATGTCCAAAACTCATGTTTTTGTGCTTTTTGAACTTTTTTGTTCCGGACAAAAACATCACACCCACGTGTGCCAATATTGGCATTAATTCACAAAAGTTCGCCGCGCGAGTCACGAAGTGATTTTTCGCAACGGACACACCCAATCCACTCCAATATGTCCAAAACTCATGTTTTTGTGCTTTTTGAACTTTTTTGTTCCGGACAAAAACATCACACCCACGTGTGCCAATATTGGCATTAATTCACAAAAGTTCGCCGCGCGAGTCACGGAGTGAGTTTTCGACACGGACACACCCAATCCACTCGAATTTGTCCAAAACTCATGTTTTGGTGCTTTTTGAACTTTTTTGTTCCGGACAGAAACATCGCACCCAAGTGTGACAATATTGGCATTAATTGACGAAAGTTCGTCGCGCGAGTCACGGAGTGAGTTTTCGACTCGGACGTACCCAATCCACTCCAATATGTCAAAAACTCATGTTTTGGTGCTTTTATAACTTTTTTGTTCCGGATAGAAACATCGCACCCACGTGTGCCAATATTGGCATTAATTAACAAAAGTTCGCCGCGCGAGTAACGGAGTGAGTTTTCGACATGGACGCATCCAATCCACTCCAATATGACCAAAACTCATGTTTTGGTGCTTTTTGAAATTTTTTGATCCGGACAGAAACATCGCACCCACGTGTGCCAATATTGGCATTAATTGACAAAAGTTCGCCGCGCGAGTCACGGAGTGATTTTTCGACACGGACGCATCCAATCCACTCCAATATGTCCAAAACTCATGTTTTGGTGCTTTTTGAACTTTTTTGTTCCGGCTAAAAACATCACACCCACGAGTGCCAATATTGGCATTAATTGATAAAAGTTCGCCGCGCGAGTCACGAAGTGATTTTTTGCAACGGACACACCCTATCCACTCCAATATTACCAACACTCATGTTTTGGTGCTTTTTGAACTTTTTTGTTCCAGCTAAAAACATCACACACACGAGTGCCAATATTGGCATTAATTCACAAAAGTTCGCCGCGCGAGTCACGAAGTGAGTTTTCACTTCGGACACACCCTATCCACTCCAATATGACCAAAACTCATGTTTTGGTGCTTTTTGAAATTTTTTGATCCGGACAGAAACATCGCACCCACGTGTGCCAATATTGGCATTAATTGACAAAAGTTCGCCGCGCGAGTCACGGAGTGATTTTTCGACACGGACGCATCCAATCCACTCCAATATGTCCAAAACTCATGTTTTGGTGCTTTTTGAACTTTTTTGTTCCGGCTAAAAACATCACACCCACGAGTGCCAATATTGGCATTAATTGATAAAAGTTCGCCGCGCGAGTCACGAAGTGATTTTTTGCAACGGACACACCCTATCCACTCCAATATTACCAACACTCATGTTTTGGTGCTTTTTGAACTTTTTTGTTCCAGCTAAAAACATCACACACACGAGTGCCAATATTGGCATTAATTCACAAAAGTTCGCCGCGCGAGTCACGAAGTGAGTTTTCACTTCGGACACACCCTATCCACTCCAATATGACCAAAACTCATGTTTTGGTGCTTTTTGAACTTTTTTGTTCCGGATAGAAACATCGCACCCACGTGTGCCAATATTGGCATTAATTAACAAAAGTTTACCGCGCGAGTCACGGAGTGAGTTTTCGACACGGACGCATCCATTCCACTCCAATATGTCCAAAACTCATGTTTTGGTGCTTTTTGAACTTTTTTTGTTCTGGCTAAAAACATCACACCTACGAGTGCCAATATTGGCATTAATTGATAAAAGTTCGCCGCGCGAGTCACGAAGTGATTTTTCGCAACGGACACACCCAATCCACTCCAATATGACCAAAACTCATGTTTTGGTGCTTTTTGAACTTTTTTGTTCCGGATAGAAACATCGCACCCAGGTGTGCCAATATTGGCATTAATTAACAAAAGTTCGCCGCGCGAGTCACGAAGTGATTTTTCGCAACGGACACACCCAATCCACTCCAATATGTCCAAAACTCATGTTTTTGTGCTTTTTGAACTTTTTTGTTCCGGACAAAAACATCACACCCACGTGTGCCAATATTGGCATTAATTCACAAAAGTTCGCCGCGCGAGTCACGGAGTGAGTTTTCGACACGGACACACCCAATCCACTCGAATTTGTCCAAAACTCATGTTTTGGTGCTTTTTGAACTTTTTTGTTCCGGACAGAAACATCGCACCCAAGTGTGACAATATTGGCATTAATTGATGAAAGTTCGTCGCGCGAGTCACGGAGTGAGTTTTCGACTCGGACGTACCCAATCCACTCCAATATGTCAAAAACTCATGTTTTGGTGCTTTTATAACTTTTTTGTTCTGGATAGAAACATCGCACCCACGTGTGCCAATATTGGCATTAATTAACAAAAGTTCGCCGCGCGAGTAACGGAGTGAGTTTTCGACATGGACGCATCCAATCCACTCCAATATGACCAAAACTCATATTTTGGTCCTTTTTGAACTTTTTTGTTCCGGACAAAAACATCGCACCCACGTGTGCCAATATTAGCATTAATTGACGAAAGTTCGTCGCGCGAGTCACGGAGTGATTTTTCGACTCGGACGCACACAATCCATTCCAATATTACAAAAACTCATGTTTTGGTGCTTTTTGAACTTTTTCGTTCTGGCTAAAAACATCACACCCAGGTGTGCCAATATTGGCATTAATTGATAAAAGTTTGCCGCGCGAGTCACGAAGTGATTTTTCGCAACGGACATACCCAATCCACTCCATTATGACCAAAACTCATGTTTTGGTGCTTTTTGAACTTTTTTGTTCCGGATAGAAACATCGCACCCAGGTGTGCCAATATTGGCATTAATTAACAAAAGTTCGCCGCGCGAGTCACGGAGTGAGTTTTCAACACGGACGCATCCAATCCACTCCAATATGTCCAAAACTCATGTTTTGGTGCTTTTTGAACTTTTTTTGTTCTGGCTAAAAACATCACACCTACGAGTGCCAATATTGGCATTAACTGATAAAAGTTCGCCGCGCGAGTCACGAAGTGATTTTTCGCAACGGACATACCCAATCCACTCCAATATGACCAAAACTCATGTTTTGGTGCTTTTTGAACTTTTTTGTTCCGGATAGAAACATCGCACCCAGGTGTGCCAATATTGGCATTAATTAACAAAAGTTCGCCGCGCGAGTCACGGAGTGAGTTTTCAACACGGACGCATCCAATCAACTCCAATATGTCCAAAACTCATGTTTTGGTGCTTTTTGAACTTTTTTGTTCCGGCTAAAAACATCACACCCACGAGTGCCAATATTGGCATTAATTGATAAAAGTTCGCCGCGCGAGTCACCAAGTGAATTTCGCAACGGACACACCCAATCCACTCCAACATGACCAAAACTCATGTTTTGGTGCTTTTTGAACTTTTTTGTTCCGGACAGAAACATCGTACCCAAGTGTGACAATATTGGCATTAAATGACGAAAGTTCGTCGCGCGAGTCACGGAGTGAGTTTTCGACTCGGACGTACCCAATCCACTCCAATATGTCAAAAAGTCATGTTTTGGTGCTTTTATAACTTTTTTATTCCGGATAGAAACATCTCACCCACGTGTGCCAATATTGGCATTAATTAACAAAAGTTCGCCGCGCGAGTAACGGAGTGAGTTTTCGACATGGACGCATCCAATCCACTCCAATATGACCAAAACTCATATTTTGGTCCTTTTTGAACCTTTTTGTTCCGGACAGAAACATCGCACCCACGTGTGCCAATATTAGCATTAATTGACGAAAGTTCGTCGCGCGAGTCACGGAGTGATTTTTCGACTCGGACGCACACAATCCATTCCAATATTACAAAAACTCATGTTTTGGTGCTTTTTGAACTTTTTTGTTCCGGCTAAAAACATCACACCCACGAGTGCGAATATTGGCATTAATTCATAAAAGCTCGCCGCGAGAGTCACGAAGTGATTTTTCGCAACGGACACACCCTATCCACTACAATATGACCAAAACTCCTGTTTTGGTGTTTTTTGAACTTTTTTGTTCCGGATAGAAACATCGCACCCACGTGTGCCAATATTGGCATTAATTAACAAAAGTTCGCCGCGCGAGTCACGGAGTGAGTTTTCGACACGGACGCATCCAATCCACTCTAATATGTCCAAAACTCATGTTTTGGTGCTTTTTGAACTTTTTTGTTCTGGCTAAAAACATCACACCTACGAGTGCCAATATTGGCATTAATTGATAAAAGTTCGCCGCGCGAGTCACGAAGTGATTTTTCGCAACGGACACACCCAATCACTCCAATATGACCAAAACTCATCTTTTGGTGCTTTTTGAACTTTTTTGTTCCGGATAGAAACATCGCACCCAGGTGTGCAAATATTGGCATTATTTAACAAAAGTTCGCCGCGCAAGTCACGAAGTGATTTTTCGCAACGGACACACCCAAGCCACACCAAAATGACCAAAACTCATGTTTTGGTGCTTTTTGAACTTTTTTGTTCCGGACAGAAACATCGCACCCACGTGTGCCAATATTAGCATTAATTCACAAAAGTTCGCCGCGCGAGTCACGGAGTGAGTTTTCGACACGGACGCATCCAATCCACTCGAATTTGTCCAAAACTCATGTTTTGGTGCTTTTTGAACTTTTTTGTTCCAGCTAAAAACATCACACCCACGAGTGCCAATATTGGCATTAATTGATAAAAGTTCGCCGCACGAGTCACGAAGTGATTTTTCGCAACGGACACATCCTATCCACTGCAACATGACCAAAACTCATGTTTTGGTGCTTTTATAACTTTTTTGTTCCGGATAGAAACATCGCACCCACGTGTGCCAATATTGGCATTAATTGACAAAAGTTCGCCGCGCGAGTCACGGAGTGATTTTTCGACACCGACACATCCAATCCACTCCAATATGTCCGAAACTCTTGTTTTGGTGCTTTTTGAACTTTTTTGTTCCGGCTAAAAACATCACACCCACGAGTGCCAACATTGGCATTAATTGATAAAAGTTCGCCGCGCGAGTCACGAAGTGATTTTTCGCAACGGACACACCCTATCCACTCCAATATTACCAAAACACATGTTTTGGTGCTTTTTGAACTTTTTTGTTCCGGCTAAAAACATCACACCCACGAGTGCCAATATTGGCATTAACTGATAAAAGTTCGCCGCGCGAGTCACGAAGTGATTTTTCGCAACGGACATACCCAATCCACTCCAATATGACCAAAACTCATGTTTTGGTGCTTTTTGAACTTTTTTGTTCCGGATAGAAACATCGCACCCAGGTGTGCCAATATTGGCAGTAATTAACAAAAGTTCGCCGCGCGAGTCACGGAGTGATTTTTCGCAACGAACACACCCTATCCACTCCAACATGACCAAAACTCATGTTTTGGTGCTTTTTAAACTTTTTTGATCCGGACAGAAACATCGCACCCACGTCTGCCAATATTGGCATTAATTGACAAAAGTTCGCCGCGCGAGGAACGGAGTGATTTTTCGACACGGACGCATCCAATCCACTCCAATATGACCAAAACTCATGTTTTGGTGCTTTTTGAACTTTTTTGTTCCGGACAGAAACATCGCACCCACGTGTGCCAATATTAGCATTAATTGACGAAAGTTCATCGCGCGAGTCACGGAGTGATTTTTCGACTCGGACGCACACAATCCATTCCAATATGACCAAAACTCATGTTTTGGTGCTTTTTGAACTTTTTTGTTCCGGCTAAAAACATCACACCCACGAGTGCCAATATTGGCATTAATTCACAAAAGTTCGCCGCGCGAGTCACGAAGTGATTTTTCACAACGGACACACCCTATCCACTCCAATATAACCAAAACTCATGTTTTGGTGCTTTTTGAACCTTTTTGTTCCGGACAGAAACATCGCACCCACGTGTGGCAATATTGGCATTGAATGACGAAAGTTCGTCGCGCGAGTCACGGAGTGATTTTTCGACTCGGACGTACCCAATCCTCTCCAATATGTCAAAAACTCATGTTTTGGTGCTTTTATAACTTTTTTGTTCCGGATAGAAACATCGCACCCACGTGTGCCAATATTGGCATTAATTAACAAAAGATCGCCGCGCGTGTCATGGAGTGAGTTTTCGACACGGACGCATCCAATCCACTCCAATATGTCCAAAACTCATGTTTTGGTGCTTTTTGAACTTTTTTGTTCCGGCTAAAAACATCACACCCACGAGTGCCGATATTGACATTAATTGACAAAAGTTCGCCGCGCGAGTCACGTAGTGAGTTTTCGACACGGACGCATCCAATCCACTCCAATATGTCCAAAACTCATGTTTTGGTGCTTTTTGAACTTTTTTGTTCCGGCTAAAAACATCACACCCACGAGTGCCGATATTGGCATTAATTAACAAAAGTTCGCCGCGCGAGTCACGTAGTGAGTTTTCGACACGGACGCATCCAATCCACTCCAATATGTCCAAAACTCATGTTTTGGTGCTTTTTGAACTTTTTTGTTCCGGCTAAAAACATCACACCCACGAGTGCCGATATTGGCATTAATTGATAAAAGTTCGCCGCGCGAGTCACGAAGTGATTTTTCGCAACGGACACACCCTATCCACTCCAATATGACCAAAACTCATGTTTTGGTGCTTTTTGAACTTTTTTGTTCCAGATAGAAACATCGCACCCACGTGTGCCAATATTGGCATTAATTCACAAAAGTTCGCCGCGCGAGTCACGGAGTGAGTTTTCGACACGGACGCATCCAATCCACTCCAATATGTCCAAAACTCATGTTTTGGTGCTTTTTGAACTTTTTTGTTCCGGCTAAAAACATCACACCCACGAGTGCCAATATTGGCATTAATTGATAAAAGTTCGACGCGCGAGACACGAAGTGATTTTTCGCAACGGACACACCCTATCCATTCCAATATGACCAAAACTCATGTTTTGGTGCTTTTTGAACTTTTTTGTTCCGGCTAAAAACATCACACCCACGAGTGCCAATATTGGCATTAATTCACAAAAGTTCGCCGCGCGAGTCACGAAGTGATTTTTCACAACGGACACACCCTATCCACTCCAATATAACCAAAACTCATGTTTTGGTGCTTTTTGAACCTTTTTGTTCCGGACAGAAACATCGCACCCACGTGTGGCAATATTGGCATTGAATGACGAAAGTTCGTCGCGCGAGTCACGGAGTGATTTTTCGACTCGGACGTACCCAATCCTCTCCAATATGTCAAAAACTCATGTTTTGGTGCTTTTATAACTTTTTTGTTCCGGATAGAAACATCGCACCCACGTGTGCCAATATTGGCATTAATTAACAAAAGATCGCCGCGCGTGTCATGGAGTGAGTTTTCGACACGGACGCATCCAATCCACTCCAATATGTCCAAAGCTCATGTTTTGGTGCTTTTTGAACTTTTTTGTTCCGGCTAAAAACATCACACCCACGAGTGCCGATATTGACATTAATTGACAAAAGTTCGCCGCGCGAGTCACGTAGTGAGTTTTCGACACGGACGCATCCAATCCACTCCAATATGTCCAAAACTCATGTTTTGGTGCTTTTTGAACTTTTTTGTTCCGGCTAAAAACATCACACCCACGAGTGCCGATATTGGCATTAATTAACAAAAGTTCGCCGCGCGAGTCACGTAGTGAGTTTTCGACACGGACGCATCCAATCCACTCCAATATGTCCAAAACTCATGTTTTGGTGCTTTTTGAACTTTTTTGTTCCGGCTAAAAACATCACACCCACGAGTGCCGATATTGGCATTAATTGATAAAAGTTCGCCGCGCGAGTCACGAAGTGATTTTTCGCAACGGACACACCCTATCCACTCCAACATGACCAAAACTCATGTTTTGGTGCTTTTTGAACTTTTTTGATCCGGACAGAAACATCGCACCCACGTGTGCCAATATTGGCATTAATTGACAAAAGTTCGCCGCGCGAGTCACGGAGTGATTTTTCGACACGGACACATCCAATCCACTCCAATATGTCCAAAACTCATGTTTTGGTGCTTTTTGAACTTTTTTGTTCCGGCTAAAAACATCACACCCACGAGTGCCAACATTGGCATTAATTGATAAAAGTTCGCCGCACGAGTCACGAAGTGATTTTTCGCAACGGACACACCCAATCCACTCCAAAATGACCAAAACTCATGTTTTGGTGCGTTTTGAACTTTTTTGTTCCGGACAGAAACATCGCACCAACGTGTGCCAATATTAGCATTAATTGACGAAAGTTCGTCGCGCGAGTCACGGAGTGATTTTTCGACTCGGACGCACACAATCCATTCCAATATGTCAAAAAATCATGTTTTGGTGCTTTTTGAACTTTTTTGTTCCGGATAGAAACATCGCACCCAGGTGTTCCAATATTGCCATTAATTAACAAAAGTTCGCCGCGCGAGCCACGAAGTGATTTTTCGCAACGGACACACCCTATCAACTTCAATATGACCAAAACTCATGTTTTGGTGCTTTTTGAACATTTTTGTTCCGGATAGAAACATCGCACCCACGTGAGCCAATATTGGCATTAATTAACAAAAGTTCGCCTCGCGAGTCACGGAGTGAGTTTTCGACACGGACGCATCCAATCCACTACAATATGTCCAAAACTCATGTTTTGGTTCTTTTTGAACTTTTTTGTTCCGGCCAAAAACATCACACCCACGAGTACCAATATTGGCATTAATTGATAAAAGTTCGCCGCGCGAGTCACCAAGTGAATTTCGCAACGGACACACCCAATCCACTCCAACATGACCAAAACTCATGTTTTGGTGCTTTTTGAACTTTTTTGTTCCGGACAGAAACATCGCACCCGCGTGTGGCAATATTGGCATTAAATGACGAAAGTTCGTCGCGCGAGTCACGGAGTGATTTTTCGACTCGGACGTACCCAATCCTCTCCAATATGTCAAAAACTCATGTTTTGGTGCTTTTATAACTTTTTTGTTCCGGATAGAAACATCGCACCCACGTGTGCCAATATTGGCATTAATTAACAAAAGATCGCCGCGCGTGTCATGGAGTGAGTTTTCGACACGGACGCATCCAATCCACTCCAATATGTCCAAAACTCATGTTTTGGTGCTTTTTGAACTTTTTTGTTCCGGCTAAAAACATCACACCCACGAGTGCCGATATTGACATTAATTGACAAAAGTTCGCCGCGCGAGTCACGTAGTGAGTTTTCGACACGGACGCATCCAATCCACTCCAATATGTCCAAAACTCATGTTTTGGTGCTTTTTGAACTTTTTTGTTCCGGCTAAAAACATCACACCCACGAGTGCCGATATTGGCATTAATTAACAAAAGTTCGCCGCGCGAGTCACGTAGTGAGTTTTCGACACGGACGCATCCAATCCACTCCAATATGTCCAAAACTCATGTTTTGGTGCTTTTTGAACTTTTTTGTTCCGGCTAAAAACATCACACCCACGAGTGCCGATATTGGCATTAATTGATAAAAGTTCGCCGCGCGAGTCACGAAGTGATTTTTCGCAACGGACACACCCTATCCACTCCAACATGACCAAAACTCATGTTTTGGTGCTTTTTGAACTTTTTTGATCCGGACAGAAACATCGCACCCACGTGTGCCAATATTGGCATTAATTGACAAAAGTTCGCCGCGCGAGTCACGGAGTGATTTTTCGACACGGACACATCCAATCCACTCCAATATGTCCAAAACTCATGTTTTGGTGCTTTTTGAACTTTTTTGTTCCGGCTAAAAACATCACACCCACGAGTGCCAACATTGGCATTAATTGATAAAAGTTCGCCGCACGAGTCACGAAGTGATTTTTCGCAACGGACACACCCAATCCACTCCAAAATGACCAAAACTCATGTTTTGGTGCGTTTTGAACTTTTTTGTTCCGGACAGAAACATCGCACCAACGTGTGCCAATATTAGCATTAATTGACGAAAGTTCGTCGCGCGAGTCACGGAGTGATTTTTCGACTCGGACGCACACAATCCATTCCAATATGTCAAAAAATCATGTTTTGGTGCTTTTTGAACTTTTTTGTTCCGGATAGAAACATCGCACCCAGGTGTTCCAATATTGCCATTAATTAACAAAAGTTCGCCGCGCGAGCCACGAAGTGATTTTTCGCAACGGACACACCCTATCAACTTCAATATGACCAAAACTCATGTTTTGGTGCTTTTTGAACATTTTTGTTCCGGATAGAAACATCGCACCCACGTAAGCCAATATTGGCATTAATTAACAAAAGTTCGCCGCGCGAGTCACGGAGTGAGTTTTCGACACGGACGCATCCAATCCACTACAATATGTCCAAAACTCATGTTTTGGTTCTTTTTGAACTTTTTTGTTCCGGCCAAAAACATCACACCCACGAGTACCAATATTGGCATTAATTGATAAAAGTTCGCCGCGCGAGTCACCAAGTGAATTTCGCAACGGACACACCCAATCCACTCCAACATGACCAAAACTCATGTTTTGGTGCTTTTTGAACTTTTTTGTTCCGGACAGAAACATCGCACCCGCGTGTGGCAATATTGGCATTAAATGACGAAAGTTCGTCGCGCGAGTCACGGAGTGATTTTTCGACTCGGACGTACCCAATCCCACTCCAATCTGTCAAAAACTCATGTTTTGGTGCTTTTTAACTTTTTTGTTCCGGATAGAAACATCGCACCCACGTGTGCCAATATTGGCATTAATTAACAAAAGATCGCCGCGCGAGTCACGGAGTGAGTTTTCGACACGGACGCATCCAATCCACTCCAATATGTCCAAAACTCATGTTTTGGTGCTTATTGAACTTTTTTGTTCTGGCTAAAAACATCACACCTACGAGTGCCAATATTGGCATTAATTGATAAAATTTCGCCGCGTGAGTCACGAAGTGATTTTTCGCAACGGACACACCCTATCCACTCCAATATGACCAAAACTCCTGTTTTGGTGCTTTTTGAACTTTTTTGTTCCGGATAGAAACATCGCACCCACGTGTGCCAATATTGGCATTAATTAACAAAAGTTTGCCGCGCGAGTAACGGAGTGAGTTTTCGACACGGACGCATCCAATCCACTCCAATATGTCCAAAACTCATGTTTCGGGGCTTTTTGAACTTTTTCGTTCTGGCTAAAAACATCACACCCAGGTGTGCCAATATTGGCATTAATTGATAAAATTTCGCCGCGCGAGTCACGAAGTGATTTTTCGCAACAGACACACCCAATCCACTCCAAAATGACCAAAACTCATGTTTTGGTGCTTTTTGAACTTTTTTGTTCCGGACAGAAACATCGTACCCACGTGTGCCAATATTGGCATTAATTGACAAAAGTTCGCCGCGCGAGTCACGGAGTGATTTTTCGACACGGACGCACCCAATCCACTCCAATATGTCCAAAACTAATGTTTGGGTGCTTTTCGAACTTTTTGTTCCGGCTAAAAACATCACACCCACTTGTGCCAATATTGGCATTAATTGATAAAAGTTCGCCGCGCGAGTCACGGAGTGATTTTTCGCAACGGACACACCCAATCCAGTCCAACATGACCAAAACTCATGTTTTGGTGTTTTTTGAACTTTTTTGTTCCGGACAGAAACATCGCACCCACGTGTGGCAATATTGGCATTAAATGACGAAAGTTCGTCGCGCGAGTCACGGAGTGATTTTTCGACTCGGACGTACCCAATCCACTCCAATATGACCAAAACTCATCTTTTGGTGCTTTTTGAACTTTTTTGTTCCGGATAGAAACATCGCACTCAGGTGTACCAATATTGGCATTAATTAACAAAAGATCGCCGCGCGAGTCATGGAGTGAGTTTTCGACACGGACGCATCCAATCCACTCCAATATGTCCAAAACTCATGTTTTGGTGCTTTTTGAACTTTTTTGTTCCGGCTAAAAACATCACACCTACGAGTGCCAATATTGGCATTAATTGATAAAAGTTCGCCGCGCGAGTCACGAAGTGATTTTTCGCAACGGACACACCCTATCCACTCCAACATGACCAAAACTCATGTTTCGGTGCTTTTTGAACTTTTTTGATCCGGACAGGAACATCGCACCCACGTGTGCCAATATTGGCATTAATTGACAAATGTTCGCCGCGCGAGTCACGGAGTGAGTTTTCGACACGGACGCATCCAATCCACTCCAATATGTCCAAAACTCATGTTTTGGTGCTTTTTGAACTTTTTTGTTCCGGCTAAAAACATCACACCTACGAGTGCCAATATTGGCATTAATTGATAAAAGTTCGCCGCGCGAGTCACGAAGTGATTTTTCGCAACGGACACACCCTATCCACTCCAACATGACCAAAACTCATGTTTCGGTGCTTTTTGAACTTTTTTGATCCGGACAGGAACATCGCACCCACGTGTGCCAATATTGGCATTAATTGACAAATGTTCGCCGCGCGAGTCACGGAGTGAGTTTTCGACACGGACGCATCCAATCCACTCCAATATGTCCAAAACTCATGTTTTGGTGCTTTTTGAACTTTTTTGTTCCGGCTAAAAACATCACACCCACGAGTGCCAATATTGGCATTACTTGATCAAAGTTCGCCGCGCGAGTCACGAAGTGATTTTTCGCAACGGATACACCCAATCCACTCCAACATGACCAAAACTCCTGTTTTGGTGCTTTTTGAACTTTTTTGTTCCGGATAGAAACATCGCACCCACGTGTGCCAATATTGGCATTAATTGACAAAAGTTCGCCGCGCGAGTCACGGAGTGATTTTTCGACACGGACGCATCCAATCCACTCCAATATGTCCAAAACTCATGTTTTGGGGCTTTTTGAACTTTTTCGTTCTGGCTAAAAACATCACACCCAGGTGTGCCAATATTGGCATTAATTGATAAAATTTCACCGCGCGAGTCACGAAGTGATTTTTCGCAACAGACACACCCAATCCACTCCAAAATGACCAAAACTCATGTTTTGGTGCTTTTTGAACTTTTTTGTTCCGGACAGAAACATCGTACCCACGTGTGCCAATATTGGCATTAATTGACAAAAGTTCGCCGCGCGAGTCACGGAGTGATTTTTCGACACGGACGCACCCAATCCACTCCAATATGTCCAAAACTAAAGTTTTGGTGCTTTTTGAACTTTTTTGTTCCGGATAGAAACATCGCACCCAGGTGTGCCAATATTGGAATTAATTAACAAAAGTTCGCCGCGCGAGTCACGAAGTGATTTTTCGCAACGGACACACCCAATCCACTCCAATATGTCCAAAACTCATGTTTTGGTGCTTTTTGAACTTTTTTGTTCCGGACAAAAACATCACACCCACGTGTGCCAATATTGGCATTAATTGACAAAAGTTCGCCGCGCGAGTCACGGAGTGAGTTTTCGTCACGGACACACCCAATCCACTCGAATTTGTCCAAAACTCATGTTTTGGTGCTTTTTGAACTTTTTTGTTCCGGACAGAAACATCGCACCCAAGTGTGACAATATTGGCATTAATTGACGAAAGTTCGTCGCGCGAGTCACGGAGTGAGTTTTCGACTCGGACGTACCCAATCCACTCCAATATGTCAAAAACTCATGTTTTGGTGCTTTTATAACTTTTTTGTTCCGGATAGAAACATCGCACCCACGTGTGCCAATATTGGCATTAATTAACAAAAGTTCGCCGCGCGAGTAACGGAGTGAGTTTTCGTCACGGACACACCCAATCCACTCGAATTTGTCCAAAACTCATGTTTTGGTGCTTTTTGAACTTTTTTGTTCCGGACAGAAACATCGCACCCAAGTGTGACAATATTGGCATTAATTGACGAAAGTTCGTCGCGCGAGTCACGGAGTGAGTTTTCGACTCGGACGTACCCAATCCACTCCAATATATCAAAAACTCATGTTTTGGTGCTTTTATAACTTTTTTGTTCCGGATAGAAACATCGCACCCACGTGTGCCAATATTGGCATTAATTAACAAAAGTTCGCCGCGCGAGTAACGGAGTGAGTTTTCGACACGGACGCATCCAATCCACTCCAATATGACCAAAACTCATATTTTGGTCCTTTTTGAACTTTTTTGTTCCGGACAGAAACATCGCACCCACGTGTGCCAATATTAGCATTAATTGACGAAAGTTCGTCGCGCGAGTCACGGAGTGATTTTTCGACTCGGACGCACACAATCCATTCCAATATTACAAAAACTCATGTTTTGGTGCTTTTTGAACTTTTTTGTTCCGGCTAAAAACATCACACCCACGAGTGCCAATATTGGCATTAATTGATAAAAGTTCGCCGCACGAGTCACGAAGTGATTTTTCGCAACGGACACATCCTATCCACTCCAACATGACCAAAACTCATGTTTTGGTGCTTTTATAACTTTTTTGTTCCGGATAGAAACATCGCACCCACGTGTGCCAATATTGGCATTAATTGACAAAAGTTCGCCGCGCGAGTCACGGAGTGATTTTTCGACACCGACACATCCAATCCACTCCAATATGTCCGAAACTCATGTTTTGGTGCTTTTTGAACTTTTTTGTTCCGGCTAAAAACATCACACCCACGAGTGCCAACATTGGCATTAATTGATAAAAGTTCGCCGCGCGAGTCACGAAGTGATTTTTCGCAACGGACACACCCTATCCACTCCAATATTACCAAAACACATGTTTTGGTGCTTTTTGAACTTTTTTGTTCCGGCTAAAAACATCACACCCACGCGTGCCAATATTGGCATTAACTGATAAAAGTTCGCCGCGCGAGTCACGAAGTGATTTTTCGCAACGGACACACCCTATCCACTCCAATATGACCAAAACTCCTGTTTTGGTGCTTTTTGAACTTTTTTGTTCCGGATAGAAACATCGCACCCACGTGTGCCAATATTGGCATTAATTAACAAAAGTTCGCCGCGCGAGTCACGGAGTGAGTTTTCGACACGGACGCATCCAATCCACTCTAATATGTCCAAAACTCATGTTTTGGTGCTTTTTGAACTTTTTTGTTCTGGCTAAAAACATCACACCTACGAGTGCCAATATTGGCATTAATTGATAAAAGTTCGCCGCGCGAGTCACGAAGTGATTTTTCGCAACGGACACACCCAATCCACTCCAATATGACCAAAACTCATCTTTTGGTGCTTTTTGAACTTTTTTGTTCCGGATAGAAACATCGCACCCAGGTGTGCCAATATTGGCATTAATTAACAAAAGTTCGCCGCGCGAGTCACGAAGTGATTTTTCGCAACGGACACACCCAATCCACTCCAACATGACCAAAACTCATGTTTTGGTGCTTTTATAACTTTTTTGTTCCGGATAGAAACATCGCACCCACGTGTGCCAATATTGGCATTAATTGACAAAAGTTCGCCGCGCGAGTCACGGAGTGATTTTTCGACACCGACACATCCAATCCACTCCAATATGTCCGAAACTCATGTTTTGGTGCTTTTTGAACTTTTTTGTTCCGGCTAAAAACATCACACCCACGAGTGCCAACATTGGCATTAATTGATAAAAGTTCGCCGCGCGAGTCACGAAGTGATTTTTCGCAACGGACACACCCTATCCACTCCAATATTACCAAAACACATGTTTTGGTGCTTTTTGAACTTTTTTGTTCCGGCTAAAAACATCACACCCACGAGTGCCAATATTGGCATTAACTGATAAAAGTTCGCCGCGCGAGTCACGAAGTGATTTTTCGCAACGGACATACCCAATCCACTCCAATATGACCAAAACTCATGTTTTGGTGCTTTTTGAACTTTTTTGTTCCGGATAGAAACATCGCACCCACGTGTGCCAATATTGGCATTAATTAACAAAAGTTCGCCGCGCGTGTCACGGAGTGAGTTTTCGACACCGACGCATCCAATCAACTCCAATATGTCGAAAACTCATGTTTTGGTGCTTTTTGAACTTTTTTGTTCCGGCTAAAAACATCACACCCACGAGTGCCAATATTGGCATTAATTGATAAAAGTTCGCCGCGCGAGTCACCAAGTGAATTTCGCAACGGACACACCCAATCCACTCCAATATGACCAAAACTCATGTTTTGGTGCTTTTTGAACTTTTTTGTTCCGGATAGAAACATCGCACCCAGGTGTGCCAATATTGGCATTAATTAACAAAAGTTCGCCGCGCGAGTCACGAAGTGATTTTTCGCAACGGACACACCCAATCCACTCCAACATGACCAAAACTCATGTTTTGGTGCTTTTATAACTTTTTTGTTCCGGATAGAAACATCGCACCCACGTGTGCCAATATTGGCATTAATTGACAAAAGTTCGCCGCGCGAGTCACGGAGTGATTTTTCGACACCGACACATCCAATCCACTCCAATATGTCCGAAACTCATGTTTTGGTGCTTTTTAAACTTTTTTGTTCCGGCTAAAAACATCACACCCACGAGTGCCAACATTGGCATTAATTGATAAAAGTTTGCCGCGCGAGTCACGAAGTGATTTTTCGCAACGGACACACCCTATCCACTCCAATATTACCAAAACACATGTTTTGGTGCTTTTTGAACTTTTTTGTTCCGGCTAAAAACATCACACCCACGAGTGCCAATATTGGCATTAACTGATAAAAGTTCGCCGCGCGAGTCACGAAGTGATTTTTCGCAACGGACACACCCAATCACTCCAATATGACCAAAACTCATCTTTTGGTGCTTTTTGAACTTTTTTGTTCCGGATAGAAACATCGCACCCAGGTGTGCAAATATTGGCATTATTTAACAAAAGTTCGCCGCGCAAGTCACGAAGTGATTTTTCGCAACGGACACACCCAAGCCACAGCAAAATGACCAAAACTCATGTTTTGGTGCTTTTTGAACTTTTTTGTTCCGGACAGAAACATCGCACCCACGTGTGCCAATATTAGCATTAATTCACAAAAGTTCGCCGCGCGTGTCACGGAGTGAGTTTTCGACACCGACGCAACCAATCCACTCGAATTTGTCCAAAACTCATGTTTTGGTGCTTTTTGAACTTTTTTGTTCCAGCTAAAAACATCACACCCACGAGTGCCAATATTGGCATTAATTGATAAAAGTTCGCCGCACGAGTCACGAAGTGATTTTTCGCAACGGACACATCCTATCCACTCCAACATGACCAAAACTCATGTTTTGTGCTTTTATAACTTTTTTGTTCCGGATAGAAACATCGCACCCACGTGTGCCAATATTGGCATTAATTGACAAAAGTTCGCCGCGCGAGTCACGGAGTGATTTTTCGACACCGACACATCCAATCCACTCCAATATGTCCGAAACGTCATGTTTTGGTGCTTTTTAAACTTTTTTGTTCCGGCTAAAAAACATCACACCCACGAGTGCCAACATTGGCATTAATTGATAAAAGTTTGCCGCGCGAGTCACGAAGTGATTTTTCGCAACGGACACACCCTATCCACTCCAATATTACCAACACACATGTTTTGGTGCTTTTGAACTTGTTGTTCCGCTAAAAACATCACCCACGAGTGCCAATATTGGCATTAACTGATAAAAGTTCGCGCGCGCGAGTCACGAAGTGATTTTCGCACGGACACACCCATCACTCCA
>AVCL02000017.1:0-60476 GCA_000573905.2 Oryza punctata | reverse complement strand
AGCACTTCCAGAACTGGTATGGAAATTTCTATGATGGATTTCTCAGAGATAGCCGAATCTGGTTTGCCTATGAATCCTTCTCCCCGTAGGCTGTACTCTTTTCTTTGTCATGGTTTTCTCAATATGAGTTTTTACATGACAAAGTTTTTAACGAGTAGTATATAAAGTATCAATAAAGGTCATTACTCTTTTTCCCATATTTTTTTGTAAATTTTTCATAAGTCTAATTATTTTTCTATTTTTTTCCAACTACAACTACTCGTTATTTTTTCTTCCTTTGAGTCAAATTTAGGCACCTTCCTCTTTTAACCGTTGATTTTTCGCAGCCGAGCCGACAACCGATGTTCATGCAAAAAACACACACTAGCCTGAGAGATTTGGTTCACTCGATCTAATGCAGGTCCAAAATTTGCTTTCGGGTTCAAAGGGCGTGCCAATTGATTTGATCCTGCAATCAATAAGATAGAACATGCAAGTTTATTAGTAAACGATAATCAATCGGCCAGACAGTCGTATCATATTGTGATATAACCTAGCTGATGCAATATAGCATGGATCGGCTATAGGGCATATTCAATGATAAACTAACCTTAAATTTGATATATCGACTGAAAATATCAGTGTTATATAATCTATATGTCAATATTACTTTAGAAATAAGCAATTGGGATAGATCGGACTGAACCGAGATAGTATAATTGCCCAAGTCTAAAATAACATGAAATAATGATTATACTCATGTCATAGCCGATGCCCAGATTTAAGTATGTACCGACAATAGCTCCGATACAACCTTATACTAGGATATTCTTTTGCAACAATATATTCAATATTACTAATCAGATTAGTAATAAGTTCAATATATTTATATTAGATTAGATCCTGATATAAGGGACAGATATAGCATATTAAACAAAGCATGACTCTATGTAAAACAACTATACCAGATAAGATCGGCTGAAACCCCGATACAATCCTTATTAACAACCATAAAATAGGCTAGAGATCATGATTATAAACACGACTTAATAGATCAAACTTAACTGATGCAGCATTAAGTATGAAAAGAAGCATAATATCTAGACAATCAAGCCGATGGTTGCCTTTTTAGGATGGTAGATACATTATATAATTTAAACCAACAAGACGATCTAATCGTTATCGGCAAAACCCTAAACTGAGACCGGCCGATACGAATAGATAACATCGTCAATCTAAATTATATGATGTATATGATAACTCGGAGATTCGCAAGATAGAATCAAAGTGTCATAAAGATTTAAGCACTAATTCCAATAATGCAAACCGCCATAACAAGACCTACCTCTTCGCCGAAGATCAAATTGATGCAGCTTGACTCGAAAGTAAAAGTAAAAGGTTAGCGATGCGCCGAGATTGATTGAACTGTTGTTGTTTTATTCATAAGATCTCGGATCTATATTTATACTCGAAAATACAAACATTGTCCAAGATGGACACGACTCATATTGTCCTAATACAAATCCAACTAGCAAAAAATCCCTTAGGCAGACTCTTACCGAAAATATCTATAAGGAAATTACAGATAATCCTAATTAATAGATATATTTGCCAATTCTGGACTCTATCCTTATCTGGTAACATCTTCTCAAACTCTCTTTCGAACCCGATATTGATCATGCATGCAATATCGGTCATATCGGCTATCCAGATCAGATTCAGTTCCAGCCGATACGGTCTTCCAGCCGATGCGCACTCTGTTTCCGAGAATTCCGCATATCCTCAACTCCGCTTCGAATAGGACTCCATTTCCGATTCATATGCTTACCAAATTTCATCGTCAACAATAGGCCAACACAGCCTCGCGCGCCCCCCAACCTCCCACTCCTGCGCGCTGTGCGTCCTCCACGCGTTGCCCGCGTGCACGCCCGCTCCCACCATCCCGCATCTAATTTCGCCTGCCCACGCCCACTGCCCCAGCCGCCCTCCCGCGCACCACTCGCCAAGCCACCCCGCCCCAGCCGTCCAGCCAGCTAGGCCACCTGCCACCAGCTACTTCCTGGGTTGACCATACCACCCATGGTCCATGGACCATTCACGGGCGCTAGCACGGCACGGCATAACATCCCCTTAGACCGTGCCTGGGTGAGGGACGGCACGTCAACCGGTACGGTAAGACTCGCCGCAAAAGCCGTACCTAACGGGTCGTATCCTAATGAGTCGTGCCGTGCTAGTCCGGCCGCCCATTTGGCCAGATATTGTCTCGGCCCGAAACCAATAAGGTCGAAACGCACCCAGATCCCTTCCCTCCATCGAGCGCCTCGACATAAAAAGCCTATTCACTCTCTTTCTCTCTCCTCCCCACCGCCTCGCTCACCTCAGATCCCGATCTCCCTCCTCGATCCCGTCCATGGCGTCGCCGTCGCGGCCGCCGCCGCCCTTCGCGCCGCAAAACCCTACCCCCGGCCCCAACCCGGCCGCCGCCGCCGCCCTCCCGGCGTCCTTCTCCAACCTCCACATCTCCCGTGCGCCCCCGCCCTTCCCGCCGCCCGGTGGGAATGGCCCCGTGCCCTCGTCGTCGATCCGCGCACCGCAGGCTCCGCCATCCGGGGCGAGACCGTTCCCCGGGAGCCCGCCGCCCCCGTCGCAGCCGCCGCCGCCGTTTGCGCGCCCCGCGGCGCCGGTGCAGCAGCAACCTCCTCCCTTCGGTGGCCCGCCCGGAGTGATGCCTTCCCAGCTGCAGCAGCGGCCTGCCTTCGGTGGCCCGCCGTCCGGTCCCCCGCCTGCGCAGGCGCAGCGGACGCCCTTCGGAGGGCCGCCTTCGGCGATGTCGCAGCCTCCTCCGTTCGGTGGACCACCCGCGGCGGCGGGGTCGTCGCAGACTACTCCATTCAGTGGACCGACGGTGGCTGCAACGCAGCCTCCCCCATTTGGTAGGCCTTCTTCTGCAGCAGCAGCAGCAGCTCTATCAGCTCCGTTTGCAGCGGCACAGCCATCTCCATTCGGCGGGCCACCTGGGGCAGCGGCGCAGCAGGCGTCCGCTGGTGGGTTGAGGCCGCCGTATGGAGGGCCGCCGGCGCCATCGCAGCAGGTTCCGTTTGGTGGGCCACCACAGTTCGGGGTGCCAAGACCAGGAACACAACCTCCGCCTTTTGGGGCTCAGGCTGCACCGGCGTCCCAGCCACCTCCGTTCATGGGGGTGCCAGGGAATGCTCCGCCATTCAGGCCTCCGGCCTGGCAAGGGCAAGCACGACCAGTGAGTGTTCCTTTTGCCATTAAATTTCATAAATGTGTTTGGAAAGGAAGAGGTCTAGTGGTTGCCAACTAGTCATGTTGTAACCTGAGTTATGAGCAACTGTGCACCTTAGATGTAGTGGGTATGTTGAAGCACATAGAGTGTTCTTGAAAAGAACTGATGAAACACATTTCTGGCCAATAGGATAATAAAGATGCTTATTTCATTTAACATGAATCTGATGATGCTGAGATCTAGAGGCTGGTATAGAAGCTTGCTATCTGTGTTATTGTGCATGCTTAAGTGAAATATTACTTCTTTTAAGAAGATGTGAATTACTCTAGATCGAGGAAGAGTACAATACAACAATTCTAGTATTGGGATGTGCTCTATTTCTTTTCAATGTGCAGTTCACATTGGAAATCAAATCTTACCATTATGATGAACCAAGTACAATTTCTATTATATTTCCTCACACTTGTTATGTTGATTTCTTATGATGCTTGGAGCCTTGTAATCACAAATTGCTGAAATGCGTGCCACATCAACACATTCTCCAAAATGCAACCTTTACCATAAATTTCTGCTTCAACATATCACAACCGTAAAAATCATCATATTTTGAAAATGCTTATTGAGATAATTCTATTCATATGAATTTCATCTATTTAATCCAATATTTTAAAAGATATCGATACCTATTGTTTCTAAAGTTTGATTGCGGATATGTCCAAAACGACATTCATTTGTGATCGTAGGGAATAAATAGTTTTGACAGAAATAAATAGAAGCATTTTCCTTTTTTGGTTTATTTTGTGGGAGATACCTGAAAATTTTCAATTCTTATAAGCTTGAAACTTATACCCTTGAGGTGATCTTTCATAACTTTTAGGGAGCTATGTCTGCTGGTATGCAGCCAATGCCTGGTGGCATGCTACCCAATTCTCTAGGACAAGGGATGCCATCCACACCCACCATGCCATATTCTCCACATGCTGGAGCCCAGGTCTCTACCCCATCCAAAATTGATCCTAATCAAATACCGCGTCCAATGCCTGAGACGTCAGTCGTTATTTTTGAGACCCGGCAAGGTGGCCAAGCAGCTGTTCCACCGGTATGTATTACATATTTAGTTAGTCATATCTTGGAAATGCTTGTTCCAGATGGTTTTATTATTGAAACTACTGTTTCTTTTCTCTGATCACTGTAATTGATTTTAGGCTGCGTCCAGTGAATTTATTGTCAAGGATACAGGTAACTGCAATCCACGTTTGATGCGGTGCACCTTAAATCAGGTTAGACTATGTTCAAATGTTCAGTATTCAATTATTCTGTTCCCTCTTTTATGTTACCGTTTGTTTTTATTTCTGAACTGTTTGTTACATATACTATCAGATACCATGTACAGGAGATATCTTGACAACATCGGCAATGCCATTGGCCTTGATGGTGCAACCTTTTGCACTTCCTCATCCTTCTGAGGAGCCTATCCAGGTACTTTGTTCTCACCGTTTTCACACAAAGCAAATTCTTATTTACTGCAACTGATATGGCATGCCAGTTCAATGAGAAATCAAAAGTGAGCATATATGTTTCTATATTCTTGGTTTGTACTTTCTCTATGTTCTTGACTATAGGATTATACTATTGTACTTTATTCAATTCAGTCATACACAACACTGTAAGAAATACTGTAAGCATACTTATAATGATTCAAATGTCAGTAAATTTGTCCTTGGCTGTGCTTTAGCAGCTGATTCTGGCAACATTTGGATTCTAATGCAAACTTCATTATTTGCTAATTTAGTTAAACATTCATTACCACAGACCTTAATGATGCATGATTTTGTGTTATATTTGCTTTGGGGTTGACATTTATTATCTTATTTTAGCTTGTGGACTTCGGAGGGATGGGACCTATTAGGTGTTCACGCTGCAAAGCATACATAAATCCTTTCATGCGATTCATTGATCAAGGGAAGCATTTTGTCTGTAACTTATGTGGTAAGGGATAAAGATGCAAACTCTCATTTGTTAGCTTGCTTTTCAATGCTAGTTTATCTTGCTGTCGAGCTTATTTATTATTTCTGGCTGCCAGTGGAAATACTTTCATGTATAACTGTGCTCTTATGAAACTTTTTGGGTTAATGAAATGTTCAGCCCGTGGTATTTTGTTCTTTCTGTTGAGTAGATGGTACTTTTCAAAGTCAACCCTCTTGTATGTCTTCTGACCTTTATGGTCAGGGTTTCTTCTCTTTTTGATTGTTTGGCTGCTTTAATCATTGTTTTCATATAGAATATTAGTATTTTCTAACATGTCATACTTAGTTAAAGCTACTATTTGACAAAGTAAACTGATACTGCAGGATTTAGCAATGATACTCCAAGGGAGTACTTGTGCAACTTAGGTCCTGATGGTAGGCGACGCGATGCTGATGACAGGCCTGAGTTATGTAGGGGAACAGTTGAATTCATTGCCTCCAAGGAATTTCTGGTCTGTCCTTACCTGCCCCTTTTATTGTGCACAAGATTTGTTAAACTTACTAATTTAAAGCATTTGTCTATTGGTTTTGTCTTATTTGATTGATGAGTATTTCTGCATAATACTATCCCTCCGTCTCAAAATATAACAACTTCTAAGGTTCAAAATTTGTCCTAAAATATAACAACTTATCCACCTACATTCTTTTCTCAACCAATCACAACCTTCCACCATTCAAAACTCCTTATATTTTGGGCCGGAGGTAGTAGCTTTTTATTTGCACTGTATCTGCTGAAACTTCACATTCTAGTTTCAGTAATATATTTTATAATTTCACTATGATAACATTGTATTAATGATAATGTCATCTTCAACTTTTTCAGGTTCGTGATCCAATGCCAGCTGTGTATTTTTTCCTCATTGATGTTGCCATGAATGCTATACAGACTGGCGCAACAGCTGCAGCTTGCAGTGCAATTTCCCAAGCTCTTTCGGACCTTCCTGTAAGTCTACATGCTGTTTTTCATGTATAATCACTTCGTGCTAATGTGCAATCATCTTGATTGTACCTACTAATTTATCCTTGCAACCTGAACATGTTTACATCTGATTTTCACCAGTGTACAGCAGATTTGGCAGTTAACCTTGTGAATTTTGATTTGTCTTGCCCTTTTTTGATGATTATGGCTTATTCTTTAACGAACTTCGATGTTACTTTGTCTGCAAATCAGCATTTGCTTCTGTTCCATGGCCAACATCATAGCCATTAAACAAGACAAAGTTGAGCCATTTGCTCACCCTTTATGTTGTTGTGCGATATGGGAGAATGAGGGATCCACATTCCCTAATTCCATCTTCTGATTTGCTTGTCATTCTATACATCATAAATTTGGGTAAATCAGAATATATCTCTAATGGGTCAGTGCAAGAATCGGTCACTAATTTTGAAATCACTTTTGGAATGATCATGATCATAGGAATGGGCACCAGCCCGGTATGCGGGTAATGGTTGTCCCACCCTAGTTCAACTAAATGAACTAAATGTCACTTTTTTGGGTTTAGTTCATTTAGTTGAATTAGAGTGGGTCAACCATTACCCATGGGTCGGCCCGTGCCCATTCCTTATCCCCTAATAATGGGGGTTTGGAAAGGTCGAATGTAAGGGTGCAAGTGGCATGAATCTTGCCACTAACCTTGCTGGCTTGGACCACTAGCCCACCAACACTACCCCAAGGGCTCACTTAGGTAAAGCATGTTTGTGCAGCAGGCCCACAAGGCTTTTGGTGCCACCCTATTGAATCGCTTGTACATTGCCCAGTAGGTTAGGAAAAGGGGCTGGCAGGTTGGGTTAATACTCGAGTCCCTGGGATGTCAGCCTCCTCAATGACAATGCAGGTACGACAGCCCAGCACTACACTTTGATACTTTCCCCTGCATTGTGGACACTGCCCTATGTGTGTTGGATAAGTAGATCAAATGAGCCAGATGGACAAAATATACTTATCCGCAGATCTATTAAATGTGGTCAAATATCAATGAGTTCATCAGGACGTCCTACAAGCAGCTGTGCCTCGCCATTGGTATCGCTTAGAGCTTCCATATTAGAGGCTTAGAACTAGCCTCGCTTCATGTGAGAACATGCAGAGCATGCATCCATGTAGATTGGCAGGTGGGTCTGGTGGAACCTGCCAAGCATCCATGTGGGTTTGCATGCAGCCCGGTGGGTAGGTGCTTTGCTACCAATGTGTTAGTGGCACAGGCTGCTACAACCTTAACAACTGCACCCTAGTTTGATGCCAATATTATATATGTAACGAATTGTGAAATGACCTAGTGGTGGTATTGGTGTTATTATGTGCCGATTGTGACATCCTACCACGACCTCTTAGTTGGTGGGATTTTCAGGGATGATTATGATTGTTGCAAATTATGCTTTTCAAGTTTAGAACTTATGATATATTTATTTGAAATCTGTTGCAATACATGGGTACTTTGGCTAGTTTTGATAAAGCTGTCTAGTGCTTTTGCTTATTTGTACCTCCTTAAATCTTAGATAAGTCAATAAGTTTAATAACAAATGGACCTATGGAAATTTCTTGACAATTGTTCTGTCTTTTGTAGGAAGGTCCTCGACAATGGTTGGGATTGCCACATTTGATTCCGCTATTCATTTCTACAGTCTTTAAACGTGATCAACAACAGGATTCTTTGAGTGTCTGGTAGCAATTTTAATCACTCTATGCTTCATCCCATCATTTGGTTAACGGTTAATTCAAGATCTGTTCTATGATAAGAATAAGACATGCTTCTAGTGCATACCATTAGGCTAGTTGAATCATGCAAATCACTCTAGTTCTGGTCATCTAGTGTTGAATAAATGTGAAGGTTCCAAACAGAAAGTTGTCCAGGTAGTCTCAGTTTACTTTACCACTTTATGTAATATCAATAATTTATGTTCTGTGAAACAATATGTTCTTTTGTGGTAAAAACATATTATTCTCCCTTTTGTTTCCCTCACATCAATCATGTCTTAGCTTGAACGTTCTAAAGTGGATAGGGCTCTGCATTGACTATATTTCCAAAAAAAAAATTGACATATTTTCTGTGTTGGTGTGTCACCCCGACCATGAAGCGGTAAAAAATGCCAGTGTTGTTCCATGGAGCAGTTTAGCGGAATCTAAGCATGATGTCATAAGCTTGTGCATACCAATCAACTTCTGCTTTTTAACTATTGCTCACAACTTGCTAGTTCTTGATCTATATTTAAATTGTTCATTCACCTGTTTGCCCTTGCAGCCTTTGATGCTTATTGTTCCAGACATCCAAGATGTGTACACTCCACTTCAGACTGACCTGATTCTCCCTATTTCTGAGGTTTGTATTCACTCAAATGACAAATGTGTTATGATTATTAGCTTCTTAAAATTCTTGTTACGGGTTAAAAGTATCAACAGCTCAAAAATAAAAAAGAAAAAAAATTGAAATATTTTATTGACTTTAGTGCCGTGAGAATTTGGAGCAATTACTGGAGAGCATCCCTAACATGTTCGAGAACAATAGGGTTGCTGATTCAGCATTTGGGGCAGCTATGAAGGTACAACTTTGCACAACCATTTCCTTTATCTGTTTGCTGGAGATTTAATCTATAATATCCTGTTTGGTGGAGATTCGTTAAAGTAATCAAATTAGAGCACAGATATTCTATCGTTTTATCTATATGCTTCACTTGACAGGTTGCTGATAATTATGTACGTATGTTTGCATGCAGGCCAGTTTCCTTGCTATGAAGTCTACTGGTGGAAAACTACTTGTGTTCCAGTCAGGTAATTTGATAGGTTAACTTGTCTGTTGAGTTATTAAGTGGCATATCTCTATAATCCCACCCTTGCGTGCACTCCTACAACATCTACTTAGAAACGCTGTGAAAAATTATAAAATAACATTAAGAAATTGGGTGTGGATTTGTAGTTTAATTTTCAAGAGTTTTTGTTGAAAGCAAGGGAAACTCTAAGATGACTGATGTTTTGAAATATTTGTGTCTATTTTGTTTATTTTCTAATTGCTCTTTCAATTTGAGTGCAGTTATCTGCTTATCTAAGTTATTTGACTTCGTCTTCAAAATTACTTTCTGAACCTTATACAACTTCATTTATCTTTAACTCAAAACATAAAAAGAGCAAAATGAAAGCATTGTATACTGTAATGGCTTAATTTTATATGTTGATATGGTTTAGTATCAGGAATTCAGCACAAAAGGTCCTACTGATCTAAAATACAGTTGTATGTGAAGATGATCTCCACCTTCATGATCATGACTTGATGAAATTTTGATCCATATAACAATCTATGATATGCTGCTCTATGGGATCATTGTAAGATCTTTTTAGGACCTTGACAACCTAGCGAAAGGGCCTGTAGCCTAGCGCTTACAGTGCTCAAGTAGCACCTCTAGGCCTTGGGTTTGACACCCCCACAGGAGTGAAATTTAAGGCCTAGTGGGTCACTCGCTAGCCCCTCATAAAAATATGTGTCAAGAATTGACCTATGGAGCGTGGGCCCTCAAGCACAGGTTAAGGACTGATCCATAGGGGGGAAGTCCACGTTGGGGGGGGGGGGGGTGCTGGGTTTTGTGGCCTTTCTCGGCCGGGTTGTTTGAGGCTTCTTCTTAATGAAAAGCCGTGGGGGAGGTCTTTACCCCGCTGTCCGAGGTTTTTTTTTTGGACCTTTTGACAACCTATGCAAGGTAGAAAGATTAAAAGGAACACACACATCCCACTGAAAAGAAAAGCATGTAAGGAAGACAGTGAGAACAACTGAAGTTGGATTTTTTTTCTTGTAATACTCATTAACATTTTCAGTTGATCTTTTTCCTAGTTCGTTGCTCACATCATGACCAACAATCACTAATAAATTGTAATTTTGATCTTTTTCGTAAGTTAATCTGCATCATTTTGTAAAGGGAAATGTCCATTTACACCCCTGGATTCTTGTTTTTGTCTAAAATGCACCCCCAAACTACAAAACCAGGTATGACACACACCCCAACTATCAATACCGGACACTTTACCCCCCTCAATGGTTTCACAGTGGTTTTGGTGCACTTGGATGTCAAATATGATGTCATCACCTGTACTAGTAATAGTAGTCCACGGCTGCCCATATGTGGATTAGTTTCCCTTGCTGTTGCCCGTCGACATCAGCACGAGTGACGGCGGCGTACACCGGCGGGAAGGTGGCAACATGAAGGTGCAGGGGCGAGGCGGCTGTGCGGCGCAGCCTGCTGGAGCTGGTGGCACGGGGAAAGAGCACCTCCAAGAGGCTGTGGAACTCGTTCTGCTCAATACACAAGCAAAATGATGAGGATAGCTAGTGTTTGTGGATGGGCCAGGTGGCCTACATGACAGCCGCTTGTGCGCTGGCAGAAGTCATGGAACTGCATGGATATGGCCACACACACCCAATTGGCCTGCAGGCTTTTGGCATTGAAGTGCTATTTCTCATGCCGCCGGTGTGCTGCACCCGTGGCTCTTTGCCCCCTCCACCTCCACCGCACCATCGGCTGTCGCCTCCACAGTGCACGCCACGCCACCTGTGTTGATGCCGACGACAAGGGAAACTAATCGCACATATGGGCCAAGCCCATATAACCTCAAGAGCTGATGTGCGCTACTTGGGCAATTGGCATTCAACGTGCCGTCCACATGCACTAAACCACTGTAAAACCGCTTGAGGGGGTTAAAGTGTCCAGTATTGAATAGTTAGGGGGTGTATTATACCCGGTTTTATAGTTGGGGTGCATTTTAGACATACAAGAGTGTTCGAGGGTTTTAAAATGGACTTTTCCCTTTTTAAAAATGGTTCATACACTCAAGAATGGGACATAATGATACATTTTTCATCGTGTCTGCTGCTTCAATTCATGTACAACTTGCTGGGAGGTTTGGTTGCCATTCCTTTTGTTTTATAGCTGGTGGAAGAGCTTTCCTTGTTCTGGAAGCTATTTTTAGGTGATTGATCTTAAAATGAATCTGATTGTAAGCCTTCTACAATAAAATATAACTCATTTTACTTCTGTGATTGTATGTTATGAGTGTTTTGCCAGAAAAGAAAAAAGCAATTCATGTGCATGTTGGCACTTGCGTTACTACCATCAGTTGGAATTGGTTCGTTATCTGCCAGGGAAGCTGAAGGTAGATCAAACATTTCTACTGGAGATAAGGTATCATTCAGTTTTCTTTTGATGTTTGTGTGTAAACATGTAATAGAACTATAGAAATTTATATCTGCTAGATCTCTTCCATTCAATATTTCACCTTGTTTTCCTTATTTTATCCTTCCCAAGTCCAACTCAATAAGTGATGGCGTTGTTTTTTTTTTCTGCATGTGATGCTAACAGGAAGCACATAAGCTCCTGCAGCCTGTTGATAAGACTCTGAAGACGATGGCACTAGAATTTGCAGAGTATCAAGTGAGAAGCATTTGTTTCTTTTTTCAAGATGCTGCTTTTGTTTACTTAATTGAAATGAATAATATTTCCCTATTGTTATTTTTTTATCAGGTTTGTGTGGATGTGTTCCTTACCACACAGTCATATTGATATTTTCTTCTATATCAGTTGTTCCTAGTACCACTGGTGGCCGGGTATGTTTTCTCTCTCTTAGTTTCATAGTACAGCTAGATTACTGCAAACAATATGAACATTTCATCTTAAACTCTTGAATATTTCGTTGGTTCAGAAGTGAATTGCACACCCTAAGTGATATATGATTAAACCCTGTAACACGAGGGATTAAACCCTATAAGGCTATAACAACGTTGAAATATCAGAAATAATAATAGGGGAAAAGCTAATAATAGTTTGAGGTAAGATGTTGCTAGGCAGAAAAGAAGTGGGTGTGTGTACACTACTTAATCTTGGTTATGCCTGGTGATGATTTTGTCATAGCTCAT
The DNA here is from genome assembly GCA_000573905.2 of Oryza punctata. NCBI lineage: Eukaryota > Viridiplantae > Streptophyta > Magnoliopsida > Poales > Poaceae > Oryza > Oryza punctata. The sequence goes on along the minus strand of AVCL02000017.1, from coordinate 48,330 downwards.
CAGTGTAGTATATGCCTTAGGTCCTCCTTGTATTTATATAGGCCACTATGGGCAGAAGATAATTGTCATATCAAAATGCTGTATCAGTATCATACTTTTGACTATTCTTCTCTCTGCAAATATAACTGTGTGCCAATAGAACGAAAATACATGACATCCCTTGGTGATTGTGCACGATATGATCCTTATGATATTTATTTTTCACAAACCCATTTTTAAATGGGATCAACCTAGCAATAACTAGGTGACTTTCTAGTAAGAAGAAAAATAGACCCAAATTCACCTCTACGAGGACTCTAACTTGGGTGACCTAGGTTATACATCTACACCATCGACCAACTGAGCTAGGGTCAGTTCCTGTTATGAGTTATCATGCTGTGTACACATAATCTTTTTGAGTTTCTAAACTTTTGATGGTTTGCTAGTACACCAAAACCTTTTGAGCCACTGCTTGTGTTTTTATTGTCTCTAGCGCTTCACATATCTATAACAGATTCATCAATTAACTTTTTCTGCTTTTTTCCTTGTGTTTGATCTGAATATCTTGCCATAATTTGCAGGTGTACTATTATTATCCATTTTCTGCCCTTTCTGATCCAGCCTAAGCTGTTCAATGATCTCAGATGGAATATCAGTAGACCCCCAGGGATTTGAGGCTGTCATGCGTGTGAGGGTGCAGTCAAGTAAGTATATCTCTGATCCTTCCCCCTTCATAGCATACTCAAGTCATAACTTGAAATTCTGTTTTAATGTGCCATTAGGGACTTCAAGTTCAAGACTATTCTGGCAACTTCTGCAGGCGTGTTCCTACTGATATTGATCTTCCTGCGGGTCAGTAATTAAGATTGAAACCCTAATCTAGATTGATGCCAGATTTTCCAATTGTGGCATGCATTTTTTTTTCACAAACACAATTAAGGTTTTTTTAGAGAGCGCATTCGCTAGAATCATACACATCCAATGCTTGTGGATGGAAAGGATCAAGGATCCATTTTCAATAGCACTGGCTGTTTATCTACAATAGAAACTTTATCTGGTGTTTTGCTGGAATTGCCTTGTTTGAGAAGAACTGAAGATGTAGATGCCTAGAAGGTCAAAAAATACAAGCTTGTACAAACATACGGCAAAAACTGATAATGCATGACAGGAATCATGTGGAAACCGCTTCTGTAATGGTGCTTTACAATTGCATACCATGAGCTACCTATCAAATTATGTTATATCACCGCATCTTTTAGCAGTTTCACTTCTAACTGTTTATTGTATAATTTTTTAGATGTGGTAGTGTCAAAGTTCTGCTATTTATTCTTAAAGAGTGGTTCTTGTGCTGCAGATTGACTCGGACAAAACCATAATGGTCACCTTTAAGCATGATGACAAATTGCAGGAGAATTCAGAATGTGCTTTCCAGGTAATGTAGTAGATTTTGAAAAATTAGTTGTGTTACCTGCCATTTTTTTGTCATAGTTCTTCCATTACCATCCTTTAGACCACAACATTGAGAACAATTCTGGAACATCTTCACTTCAAACAAATTGTAAATCAGAACATACTTTCTTGTTTGGTTTTATTTATAACTTGGTAAATAAAAGGAACACGTGGAACCTACTAGATGGCTACATGTATGATCCAGACCAATGCTCCAGTGCTGCCGTACTGCTACTGGCTCTGAGAAAGCTAGTCTCCTACCTGAGTACTTGCTGATCAGTGACCAGTGTTGTTTTGATTGTTAACTTTAATTGGTCCCTGGCTCCATGCACTGCATTAGTCATGCTGGACTGTGAGGATACCTAGTAGTGGTAGCGGCAAACTTATCCTGTTGTCATCTCATTTCAAAAGATATGACGCAAGCATGTTCATGTGTGATGGTATCGTAAAAGTGTTATTAATTAATCCGCTTGTACTAAATGTAGTATATATCCTGTTTACATGCTGCCTCAGCACCTTCAAAACATTGTTTTGCTCAGTTATCCTTTTCATTAGCCTGTCCTCAGATTCTTTACCCATTGGTAAGAACCTGATTCTCTCTCCCTAGTATTAAAGTGCACTAAGTTACTAATTTTATTTATCTGAACTTGTTAGAATAATCATTTGCTATGGAGTACTTGCTTATATACCAGCCTATCAAGCATTGCTAATAATACTAGTCATTTGGTGATACATCTTCAGTGTGCACTTCTTTACACAACGGTATATGGACAAAGAAGGATACGGGTCATAAACCTCTCACTTCATGCACAATGTGCTCAGCAACCTTTTCCGATATGCTGATCTGGAAACACAGTTTACCTATGTTGTGAAGCAAGGGTAAACTATCATTTATTTATTGGGTCAGCTTAGCAAAATTACACATAATTTGACAATGTATTACAACTATAGATCTAGCCCGTGATTATTTTGGAAACTACTGATTTTAAGGCATAGTATGCCAAAACTCAGGACCGAATTTATCAAATAATTACATATTTAAGCCATTCTATCGCAAAATTAATGATTCAGTGTTGACTATCACAAAACTGCAGATTCTAGAAGTTCCATAAGGATAACAATGCTAGGAATAAGACATCAAAATCTATAGCTTTGTGATAATTCTGTTGAAATCTGTAGTTTTGCGAAACAGTAGCTTCGATTTTTAGTTCCGTGGTAGATTTTACTACAAGTGTCGTGTGATATGGCTGACTGAATCTATAGTTTTATGAAATATACTCTGGCATATGTTATAATTTTTTTATTTCCACAATTATTAAGCTTAAGAACTGGTCCGTTGATCAGAAATATCATTAGTGAAGCAGGCGTTTTAAACTGTTGTGTGTCATGCAAAGGTGTGATGATGTACTAACTTATTTTGCAATACCTAGCTGCAAATGCCATTCCATCAACACCTCTATCCCAAGTTAGGGACCAAGTGACAAGCACATGCATCAATATCCTCCAGTCTTACCGAAAACATTGTGCATCTGTAAGTTCTTCGGGACAATTGATTCTTCCAGAGGCTCTAAAGCTCCTGCCTTTGTATACACTAGGTAATGATTTCTTGCATCCAGTTTGCTTGGTTTCTTTGTTGTATTCGTAAGCATATCTGTAACCATACAAAACATTTTTTTATTGATTTGTCAGCATTAATTAAAAGTGTTGGATTGAGGACTGATGGGAGATTGGATGATCGGTCCTATTGGGTGTCAACTGTCTCTTCAATTTCTGTGTTATTAGCCATTCCATTGTGTTCCCTAGGATGATTGCCCTCCATGATCTTACATCAAGGGGTAAGAGCAAGAAGCGGACAATTGTTTCTGGCAATCCACATTATTTAGTAGGAAGTGCTCATTATTTTGAATTTACTATGTTGTGCAGAGTGATAATGATTCCCTTATACCAAACCCCCTTACACTCAATAGTGAGAATACACTTGATTTTGGAATTTATTTGTTGGAAAATGGTGAGGATGGTTTTGTTTATGTCGGAAATGCAGTAAACCATGTCACCCTTGAGCAAATATTTGGTGTTTCATCTTTGGCTGGAGTACCAAATCAGGTTAGTCTTATCCGTATCTATTCTCTCTTTACCTGATGGATTTTAAAGTTTATAATAACATGAAGTGGAGAATTAGGGATTATCGATGACATCTGTGAAATTTGTTTTGTTCCCATTTTATTTTTGCAAATGAGATTAACCAATAGCTGATTTCTTTCAGTTGGTATTGGAGCAATATGATAATGAACTTTCCAGGAAAGTAAATGAAGTGGTGAATGAAATAAGGCGACAGAGGTGCTCCTACTTGAGTGTACTCTCTGCAAGTTCTCAACTACGTTGATGACATTGGTACTTTCAGTCCTGTGACATTTTTTAAATTATCTTGCAGATTGAGACTATGCAAACACGGTGACCCATCTGGTTAGTATTCTGGTGATTTTTCTTAGCTTGTAGGAGTAATACCTTCTATACTATCTCTTAATGCTTCTCATTCGCTGCTGCAGGAGATTTCTTCCGCTCACTATTGGTCGAAGACAAGGCACACTGGTGGCCTTTCTTATGTAGAGTTCCTTGTACATGTTCATAGGCAAATCCAAAGCAAGATGACCTGAGGTGGGACCCACCTCGTTGTTGTAATATTTGGTATAGTAGGAACCCCGAAGACAATTGATCTCGCATGATGATACACAAAGGGAATGGAGCAGCTACTCTCCAAAGCGCAATTGAAATGGTCCTTGGAGAGTTGCAGATTTTCCAGGATTTCGCAATATTTTGAAGCAAAGGTTTTTGGCCTCGGCGATATATGTTTTTTGTATGAGATGAGCCAGGTGGAGTTTATTGGTCTTAGATTGTGGAACTATTTATGTGTCTTTTGAACAGCTGCTGTATTATGTTGAAAGGAAAGCAAAGAGATGAGTAGAGCAATAATATTGTATGGCTAGTACTTGTCATATGCATGTACCAATTGCATGGTAAAGTTCACAATTCATAATAGTGGGGAGAGCATTTCGACCTCCTCTTTAACTGGAAACAGTGGTGAGGGCAACCCTTCTGAAATATGATAACAAAAAAATTGAATTTCATGAGATCCAGGGGCATGGAAGGTTTCTAGCATAGCAAGTTTATAATGCAATTGCAATAGCCTTCATCGGCAAGGAGAGGCAGTCAGGCAGCGCATAAACTAATCTAGTAACTGCCTGAAATGACGATTAGTTTCAAGGTAATGTCAAGGGCATCTGACAAAAGATGATATGCATTGAACGTACATTTCATTTACAAGAACTACCAACCAAAAAAAAAAAAAAGGCTACTCCGAGGAAAGAAAATTCATACATCTTCAGAGTGTCAATGTTCCATTCTATCGGTTGAAGGTCCTTTCTCCTGTCGCCGCTGTCGGGTAGAAGAACCATTCGACTTCTTAGCTGAATTTGGGATAGTTTGCAAGTTTGCTCGCTCTTCAATCATTGCTGCCCATAGGAACAAGTGAACAACACATCAACGAATGCTTCAAATGTGAACTAAACATTTTGCCAGGTTAGTTACAGATGCTTCAAATGTGAACCAAGCTTTTTGCCAGGTTAGTTACAGTTCAGAAACATACATGTTGCCTGCTGCCGCGCCAGATCACGCATTTGCCCTAGACCAGCTTCCACTGCCCTGAGCAACCTTGGCCGACTTGTTCACACCATCTGCAATCTCCTGGCTGCATGGAACATTCCATGCGCCGGTTACATGATGATGCACATTAAGTTTCTTCAGATGCTTATGAGGAATGCACAGCATCCAACTATCAGCCATCTAGGACTAGGACTAGGTGTATATAGAATCATGTCTATTGTCATCCGTAGAAATTAAAGCAGGCAATACAATAATCTCATAATCAGTGCAGACTAAATAGTGACATGCCAATGAAATGGACAAACAAAGTAGTTTCAAATAAAAATCCGCAGGAACTTAGAATTTTTTGTGGACAGCATTTTAATGGGTAAATCCTTTACTCTTATTAACAAAGCAAATAAATGACGACAATGGAGTTTAAGCCGTTCCTTTTTTTGTATAACTAATCCATTTAGTGAATGCTCTTACCTCAAGTCACTAAGTTCAAGTGGTGAGATCACTAATTTCCATGCCAGAAAGTCTTACAGCTGCCATTGTACTAGGTAACTCCTCAAGAGCCGCATCAGCAAGCAAAGTACATGAATTTGCGGCTCTCCTCATAGCCTGTTTAATAATTTGATGCCAAAAATTCCATCAGATAACTGAACATAGCTATGAAATATCAGTTTTTGGAATTTTCAACACAACTGTAATAGTGGGATTGTTCATCTTGACAAATACCACTACCAATGAAGGAGTGACTAAACAATCTATAGTCTGACGAATGCCCATGATGCCAACAATTCCATCAGATAAATTGATACTGTATATGGATAAGAAATATTAGTTTTGGCATTTTAAAATAACAGGAATATATATTTGGGGCAGAAACAACTGTATAATTGTGGTTGTTTCCCACTGTACTTCCCCTTACTTCTCTCGCCTTCTGATACCACTTTCTTTATTTCAATCACTAGCAATCGACCCCTCAACTTCCGTAGAACTTTCTTCATTCTTTCTTTTCTACTGTCATACTCAATCCATCTTAGGTTTAGCTTGTCAGCTGTCACAAGCCCACAAAGCACAGGCATTTTTCTAAGCGAATGAAAAGGGCCATGCATATTATGACATCGATCTCCATAACTAGTGCAAGGCCACATTGTTAGCACCTACAGTAGGTAGATACAATGGTGTTGTTGGCATTCTACCGAGTTGGTGAATTAATGAATAGCTTCAGTGATCACATCGAGCACCACCATACTGCACTCATATTTCAGCATAATGGTGGTTCCCAGGCTCATCCTTAAGTTTTCTTAAGCAAATCCCACATTTAAGCTAGTTGTCATGTCCATTCTCGGCAAAATACCAGTGAGGCAATGACTAAACACCCGATTGTCTGACAAATGCCGATGAGTCCACTACCCAAGGACCCAATTTGGTGGAGATTGTACGCAAGATAGATGTGCGCAAAGCTCCATTAATTCATTCTCAGAATAAATAAAGGGCCCAACACAGCATCGCATTAGACGCAAAGCTTAACTAGCAAATCGCACTAGAGTGAGACGCATTGCTAAATGCTACTCTCAGTTTCAAGTCGTTTTGACTTTTTTTCTATTCAAATTTTTTTAAGTTTAATGAAATGTATAAAAAAATTTAGTAACATCTATAGTACCAAATTAGTTTTATTAAATATTACATTGAATTTGTTTTGTGTTGAAAATTTTCTCCATTAAGTGACTTATAATATGAAATAGAGGGAGTAAGAACTTTACTGCCTACAGGAGTAGTAATCGAGCCAGAAGAAGAAGAGAAGCAGTGAGCATTACTAGCATCGTAGGGATGGCCACGGCCACCACGCTCGTGAACGCCGCCGACGTCTGCGCCAACATACACCTAGCAGAAGCAAGGGGGAAAAAATGAAAAGTAGATAATACGAGTTAAATTATACTCCATCAGCTGTATTGCACGGGGAATGGAAAGCCTCACCGCGACGGCGACAAAGGCCAGGAGGGAAAGAACACCGGGTCGGCCCAGCCCCCGCGCGGCCGCCCCGCCCGGAGATGCGCCGGGAGGCCTGCGGCGGGGTACCCCCCGTCTCCCACTCTCGCCAGCTATACATCCTCCTCCTCCCTCGCTCCGGTCTCCTCCTCCAACACCGCCGCCGGCGCCGGCGCCTCGCGGTTGGCTTCGACGGGGTGGAAGCGCGCTTGCCGGGGAGAGGAGGAACGGGGATGTCGGTGGGTGTTGCAGGGAAGCGAGGGGAGGGCGCGGGCGGCGGCGTGGATGCGGCGGCGCAGGGACGGAGACGGGGCGGAGGAGGAGGCGGGGAGACGGCGGAGGAGGGCGGTGGTGGTGGTGGGTTGCCATTGCCGGAGAAGGGAACGGCTGAGGCGTAGGTGGCGTGCGACCGAGCGAGTGTCACCGCATTGGTGCAATCTCGTCCGTCGAACAAACTAAACAGCGCTTGGGATTAAGCTGGGAACTGCAACGCATAAGATCGATTTGTCCACTGTAGCAAACCGAACGAAATAGAAAATATACCGGTCCAAGGCTCGAATCAATCAACTACAAACCAGGCTGATTAAAAATCATTTTCTTCTTTTGGCCATTGGCTTCATAAGCTGCATGTATATACCAGCAAACCAGCTGCACTTTATATCTTACTAGCCACGGCTCGGAAACAAGCGAAAATCATCTCTACCGTTTTCATTTTTTTCTTGAATCAGAATTAAAATTGGAAACTCCGATAAAAAACGAAATAGAATATTATCGAATATAAAAACAAAATGAATACGGTAACGAATATTTATCGCAATGTGAAAACAAGCTTCTAAAAAAAGAGAGTGTAGCTTTTTTTAAATCAGTAAATCGACATTCCTAACTTTTACCAATTAAAAATAATACAACTAGTTGTATACTCCACTTTTCAGAACCTGTAAGTAGTATGATCTGATCTAATAAAAAATAGTAGTTAGGCGAAAGAAAAACAGATATAGAGCGCTCGACTAGAAATAATATCTTTGTTCAACTAAACCTCAGTACAAATGTGAACATCCAGAGTAGAGAAGATTGAATTGTATATGAAAAATAATCTGTTTCCGATTATGAGAAAAAAATCTGAATTTGTTTCAAAAGTTTTCGAGTTTCCATTTTTGAAACTTTCCCAAAAAAAAAACCTTTGTTTGACATATTCTGTTTCAAAAGCACGTCTGAAAACCGGAAACTTTCCGAACAACATTATCAACCCTACAAACCACTATAAGACTATGCATATTGTACTTTCGAATAACCAAGAAAAAATGATTATGGGACATTGACAGATTCCTAACTTATTAGGGCTACACTCTATACTATACTTTTCCAACTTCTCTTCCCTTATTTTCCACTCGCATACTTCTTGAACTGAGGTGTGTTTTTTTGGAAAACAAATTCTATAGGATGTTGCTTTTAAAAAATCATATAATCCTTTTCCAAGTCTTTTCGCTAATACTTAATTAATCATGTGCTAATCCATCCCTTCATTTTACATGCTAGGAGAAAAGGTTCCCAACCTCCCAAAAGAACACCATCTATATATTCTACTCCAACACATCAAAATCCAAGTATGCAAAACTCTTCTTCACCTAGCTATACTGGTCACACCCTCCATCCAAAAAAACAACTTCTACCTACGAATTTAGACATAATAAGTTATGTTCATAGTCGAATCCTATTAACGCCAAATTGGTAAGCCCCAAAATAGTCATCGGCCTAGAGGCAGTATCGCTTCAGAGTCCTAGAGTTAGCCAATGGAAATTATCAGCCGCCAACCGTTGGATTCTCGACGGATTCGATTAAGGAGATTAATCAATTAAAGAAAGCTTATCCAGAAGAGGTTGAGTTTCAAGAAGGATACGGTATGGAAATTTATCTATTAATTAGACAAAGTTTTAAAAATTTTCCTTTATTTTTAGGAAGTTTTGTCTAGTGTCCGATCAGGACCTTGTATCTTTCCTTTTATCCTTAGGAAACATGTGACGTGTTCGATATGGACTAGTATCTACCCATGGGTATAAATATGTACACCTAGGGTCCTTGTAATTTATCTCCACAAATCAATATATCTACTTTTGGTGCATCGTCACCCTATTTTTTCGAGGTTTTTACTTATCACCGTCGGAACTTGGCACATGACGCGGGGGCTGCATCGACTTTGATCTCCGGCAAAGGGGTAAGCCCTATGTTCCGCCAACCCTGGTGAATATATCGGCTGCATTGATGTTGTTCAATGCTGTATCGATTCGATCTCTTGGATCGCTCTGGTTCGGTTGATATATTTACCTACATGATATTTCAATTCTATTTTAATTGCATTATCTTTAGAGACACATCAATTTAGTTGGGACTGTGTCTCGGTTAGGTCTGATCTTTTGTATTTATCGATAAATCTCTACAATCATGATGTCGTTTTAAATAGATTTGTTATATCCATCAAATTAGATAATCTATCGGTTCATTGAGTATTAGATTATTATATATAATCTCGTGCTACATCGGTTAGGTTCGACCTACTAGATTGTTGTTGATAATCTAAGTCTTGTTAAGCTGATGGGTTCATACTAATGTTTTATCGGAGGGTTAGCCGATCTTATCTCATGTGTTAAATTTCTCTTTGATGGTTTTTACTATCTTGGTTAAATTAATGCATGACCACCCTGAAAAACAATCGAAGCTCGATGTTTAGACCTTATACTTACTTTCATACTTAGTGCTAGCATCAATTGGGTTTAACTTACTAAGTTGTGTTTGGAATTATAAAGACTAACTTGCTCTTTGGTAGCCGATAAGGGTAGCATCGGGGTTTCAGTTGATGAATTATCTAAATGTTGCATCGATTTATAGGAATTATATACAAGTTGATTTTAGCTGATTGCAGCAAAGCCGATTGGTTCATTAATTTATTATATTATAATCGGCTGATTGGATTGTTTGTTCAAGTTCTTTCATTATTTATCTAAGTGTCAAAATATACATTGGACATTTAGCCGACTACTCAATTCCTATCGACATCAGCTAAGTATCACTACATCGGCTTGTTAGCCGATTGATATTTGATCATCAATATATCTATCTTGTCAGTTGCAGGACTAAATTGATTGGCACGCTCGCATTCGAATTCAACTTTTAGGACCTGTACTGCAGTTAAGCAAACCTCCTAGGTCATCATGTTTTTCATCAACATATCTAGAAATTGATTTTTTTGGACGGAGAAGGTATTTTTTGACTAAACCAACCAACCATCCTATATGCAAACATAAATTCACCAACCGACAAACAAATTTTACATATGTCCTTGTGTCCCCGCACCAACCATTACTACCGCCTCCCTCCTATTCGTAGTTGGAAAGCAATGTCGTAAGGAGGAAGAAAGTTCATGCACCATGGGGTACCAAGGAGATAAGCATGGAGACAGAGAGTGTGGATATTATGGGTACCATGTACCCACAAGTATAGATTATTCGACTAGTTTATTGGGATATGTAATATATATAGAATATGTACAATACTAGGACTCGGGTATTACGTTGACTTGTTTATCAAGGCACGACCTGTAGTCCCTGGTTTGTTAGATTGTAAATTAGTTATCTGAGATTAAACCGTAAGGCGATAAATCTTATCTTGTAAACCCTCATCTTCCGGATATATAAGGAGAACAGGGTGCCTTTTGCGGGCATAAGCATACGAGATTAATCTACAACTCGGAGGCTCAAACCCCGAAACAGGAGTAGGGTATTACTTCTTCGTGAAGGCCTGAACCTGTCTAAATATTTGTCTTATAACCCATCCACTTTTCCATCTTGTTCGCTACCCCCTTTTCATATTGCCGAATTCTAGTTTCGACAGTTGGCGCGCCAGGTAGGAGAGCGTCAAGTTCATCGCCGATCAAGTGAGATGGGATCATTGTTAAGCATCGACAACTGCGCCTTTCCCCCTGGGCAGGGCATACCGCTTTGGCAGCCTCGACTTCATCACCGACGACTTCGGCAAGATCACTCTTCTCAACTCGGCATCCAACCAGCCGGGAGGAGACCACGTCTCTTGGCCACTAGGTTTACCTAACGCGGCCAGGACCAAAACCAGAGTACTCTCCCGTAAGATGGCTTCAAGCCACTCGGGAAAAACGTCTACACCAACTTCTCTTCCTACGTCAAGCCCACTTCAAGACGAACAAGTCTACCCGACGATCAGCATGGAGTTACCGCCAGATCTGCTCACGATTTCTGGATCAAGGTCGTTATCCCTTCGAGGATGAGATCTGATCCGATCTCGTTTAAGATCGGATCTAGCTTCAGAGAGGTTAACGTTGTGCTCCCACCACTCGGATCCTGCTTCACCACCAAGCTCGCCGCCTACACCAGTTCTTCGGAAGAAAGCGTTCATGGCAACCCACCCGACGCCGAGATTGGAGATGGCTTCGACTTCGACGACGACTACACCCTGGTCTTCAAACGGCGTCTTCATGCCGAATTCCTAGTTTCGACAGAGAGAATAGAGAATATTTGATGGGGAAGATTTCTATCAACTCTATTGATTTTGTTAAAACATGCTTCAACAAAATGGCTCGAACTATTAGATTTACCAAATAATTGGTTAGGCAAAATTTGGCACAAACCAAACATGACTGAAATTTGTCCCATTTATCCTGAGGAACGACCAAGACAGGTTACGGGGACCGAGCTGTCCCATAGGTCCGACCCCACCTGGCTTGCGGCGTCGGCTACCGTAAAGGCGAAGCGTGCACACAAGCACAGCAAAAATTGAGCACAATTGGACCATCGCCTCAGTAGCTTCAGATGATGGCAACGCAGAAAACGTCTGTGTGGAGAGAGAGAGAGGCTGTGTTCTTCCGTTAAGATTCCCAACCTCACCTCTCTCATTTTTTTCACTTGCACGCTTTGTTTTTTCCAAACTGCTAAACGATGTGTTCTATATAAAAGTTGCTATAAAAAATCATATTATTCCATTTTCAACTTTTTTAAGCTAATACTTAATTAATCATGCGTTAATTCGTCACTTCATTTTACGTGCGTAGAAGAAGGGTTCCCAAGTCCCAACCCCTAAAAAAGAACACAAATGCCCAAACAGACAGACAGGGGCGGACGTACCCATTAGGGGGCATGGGGAGACAGCCTTAGCTATGGCCCGCGTCGCCCCAGCCCCCATATCCCCTTGGAACGCCTACCACCACATCCTATTCACAATTGACCCATAAGTGAGCAGCCCAAGTGTCCAATTTAGATTTTTCAGGGAATTACGGAGTCACCGCTACGCCTTCTCACTACCAGCACGCGACGCCTCGATACCGGTGCCATCATCGCTTCGTTCCGCGACTCCGCACACCGGTCCCACATGGCCGCTCCAGCACACCGCACGACCGCCCGCCAGTCCACACGGTGCACGCGAGATGCGACGCCTAGCCGATTGCCGACACCTAGTGTTGGCTGGCTCGACGACGCTCGCGGTGAAAGGTTGCTGTCCCCAACTGTAGGCAGAGAGGCGAGTCTGCCATTGGGGACCTTTAGGAGCATCTCTACCCAATGGAGGCATACACACATTTTAGCATCCATTTATTAGAACTATAGTTGAATTCATTTTTTTTACATTGAATGGTTTTTAGCATACACACGTATTGTTAGTGAAGCGCTGCAACATCTTGAACACCAAACCATGGAAAAGGGGGTGGCTATCAAGCTGGAAAAGTAGATGGGTTATGAGACAAAGGATTTAGACAGGTTCAGGCCTTCACGAAGAAGTAATACCCTACTCCTGTTTCGGGGTTTTGCCTCCGAGTTGTGTATTGATCTTACGAAAGCTTATGTCCCCAAGGGGTCCCCTATCCTCCTTATATACCCGGAAGATAAAGGTTTACAAGATAAGATCTAGTCCGACACGGTCTAATCTTTCCTAATTAATATACAATCTTACCGTACCAGGTATCCGGGCTTTACCATAACAAACAAGGTAACAATATACCCGAGTCCTAGTATTACTCATATTCTGTTTACCATAACATATCCCTATATTCCAGTCGGATATTCTATGTCTGTGGGTATATGGGTACCATAATATCCACAGTAGACCCCTGAGACCTTTACAGTCGACGAGATAATCTTCACTTAAATAATAAATCATCAACTTCAAATACTTCAATTATCCCTGCCATGATCTCCTGGGCGCCAAATCCAAATCACGCCGACTGTGAAGGGCTGAAAAATTTCGAAGAATATCTCCAGGTGCATCGACTAGATGCACCTAATTAGGTGTAGCCCCCGACTATGTGCTTAGTTGGAAAAACTAAACATATAGTCAGAATTAATAAAAACATACCACCGAATGGTTGATTAGCCACCTAAGCAGCAAAAATGATAAGCAATCCTTTATTTGGAAAATATAGGCATACGTGGTATAATCCGAGTAATAAAAACTCATAAAGGATCTACCAGCTGCTAAAAATGACCAAAATATATCATCAGCCTAAAGCTATAATATTGGTCCAATAAAAATATTCACTTACGTGACAAATTGTACACTTAAGTGCACATTTATTTAAAGAAACAAGGCATATGGTAGAAATCTTTTACAAGATTCTCCAATCGCCTATTCGGTTAATCAAAATGATTAAAACCAAAGCAAATAATACTTGGTTAATGTAATATGCTCACTGACGTGGCAATGTTTGCACTATTTGCTCTCTGAAGAGATTAAATCGCAACAGTGCAAATATTTTTGATATATTCTTTCCTGCTCATCACATGGAAAGATTAAGCCCTAGGGACATATACCAGACTTTCCAAATCTCATGGCTACAATTAAACCATAATCCCCGGCCCATTTAACGCACCAAACGCTATATGACCGTATGGGAACCACCGCTTCATCTTCTTCGTCTTCTTTGTCTTCTTCATCCAAAATCCCCAAATCACGCACAGTACTGGCAAGTTAGGGTACTCAATCCACACACGCACAAGCTCCAATCCTCGATCCCACGCATCAAACTTTCTTGCGGCTCACCTCCAGCACAAACTCTCCTCCATTGCACCCACAAAAACCCTAACATTCTGCCCAAATCCAAACCAAACTCATGGCTGAAGAGAGAGAAATCCCCTTTGAGCAGTGGGCAAGGTCCGATGTGAAGGAATCAACCTTGCTGGAAATGGTGAAGGACGGAGTCCTGCCCGCAAAAGAGATCATCGGATGGCGCCCTGCGTACGGTGAGGAGTTTCCAACCCCCGACACCGGCGAAATAGTGGTATTTACTTCATTCTTCTATTCTGGCTTTGCCTTCTTCCAGCATCCTCTTTCTTCCGTGGTCTTCTTGCATTTTACACAATCCAAATCTACCACTTGAATCCCAATTCCATACTCCATATCGCCATTTTATCCACCTTTGCGAAGCCTTTCTAGGTATTCAACCTCATTTGCTTTATTCCGCCCGCATCTTCTACCTCAAACCCCAGCCTGACAAAAACAATCCTTGCGTAGTCGGCGGATCTGGGTTCCAACTGCGAGGAACTCTAACACAAAAGTATTTTTCACTTCCCTTCAAACCTCCAACAAAGGGTGGCACTCAAACTGGTTTTATATTTCAAATCCTTCTCCGAGTCTTTCCCGAGTTTATTGGTCTTCCTCCCATCCCCCATAAAACTGGAAAAAATTTCCCGGACGGGTACCGAGTTAGCACAAGCCAATGAATTGCTTCTCCGACTGGTAGAAATCAAAAAATAAGGCTTACAAGGGGAACAGATCACTCGAAACTCATCAAATGCCGACTGGCCCCAATCAAGGAGAGGAGCAAACCGGCTTACAGAGTACGAGGGGCAATCGGATCCCAACCGTGAAGACCCGGATTCATCGACTACAAAGTCATGTGCAACCGGATGTACAAAATGTTCTCATCTGGGATCTCCCTTGTACTACAGCCATAAGCTGCCCGTGACTCCATATGGCCTGGTGCGGCCCCCTCCTGAGGTAAAAATCTGCCACTCTGTTATTTGGTCTATTTCCAATCTTTCTGTTACTTTATCTTCATTCATCTATCCCATTGAAATAGGACAACAAACGGTTCTCCTCGAACCCTCTAGCTCCTGCTCAGAAAAAATACACCCCGAAAAAAGCCTCTCCCGACTGGTGGCCCAAAGATCAACCCAACCGGGAAGAGTAAGCAGGCTGTCGAAGAGAACACTTCGAAGCATAAGCTGAAGAAAAGAAAGTTGGTCTGCAGCGAATCTGAAGATGAACAAACTGAACTGCAGACGAGCGACAAGCCAACCCAAGCCAAATCCCCAGCCGGTCGACCTGCGCCCAAAATCCGAAGATCAACAAGGTAACCTCTTGTCGTAGTTTCGTCATTGCCAACTTCTTGAAGAATATTCATATTCGAGATGCTGAATCTGTCAATCTTCAGAAAACCCCAAGATATTGATCTGGGTAAAAAAAGTGATGTGCCGCCTGTCGATACGCCAAGCGAGCCACAACCTGAACCCGCGAGTTTATATTCAGTCGGGGAAAACGATAAACACTGCCGAAGTCCAGCCCCCGACTGACAACCAGCCGGAGCAGGATACTTGTATCCCTGAAGCCGATTCCCCAACGGAAAATCAAGAAGGGAAAAATGACATCCCGACTGGTGCACCAACAATGCCTGCCGAGCCAACCGAAGCAGAGCCCACAATCCTGACCAAGATCCGGCCACTGTAGAGTAAATATGCCAGGCTGATCCAGTCGGAAGCCAAAAGAAGCTCCAAAGAAGAATTCTAAATTATCTCTGGTATATCATTTCAACTAAACTTAAGTTTGATTCATCTGTTATATCTCTGTCTTCTGACAATCTGTAACTAGGCCCATTGATCGATGATAAAGAAGAAGAAATTCCTAGAATTAAAGCAAGTCGAGGATTCTTTTCCTCCAACTAACTTCAGTGGAGAGACGAGACGGCGCTCTTCAAGGTATCATTATCAATCGTCAGGGCGAGAATGAGGAGCTCGAACTGTTGAAGAAACATCTGACCAAGTCCACCCGTCTCATGAATGTAAGTATACTTGTACTCAACTGTTCCTTATTCGACTGTATCGCTTATGTGATGTGTTATCCAGAGGAATCCACATGAGAAACGAGGCCAAAAACAAGCGCCCTTAGAAAAAACTTGTGCCTCACCTCGAGAGCCGCGAACAAGTTCAAGCTGAGCTGGCCAAGACTCGTGAAGATGCCCAAATCAAGGAACGGAAATTAAAAGACCAGATCAATTAGCTCATGGAAGCCAGCTTCAACTATAGGGGTACAATTGGAGGTACAGATCCTTCTGTCGTAATTTTGCTGTTAATCCATTTTGTGAAGCTTGATCAAACTGTCTCTTGTTTATCAGCCCAAGCTACGAAAATAGAGTCCCTGGCTGCCCGAGTTAAAGAACTTGAAAAAATCAACGCTCAGTCGGCAGCTGACAAACCTTGAAGTTGAGAAAGCCCTTGAAGATATGATACTATCTTTTAAAGATTAATATGAAATAATGCCATTTTACTAAAAAACTGTTCTGTCTTGCATGAATTTAGAACACAAGGTCAAGACCAAGGCCCAATTTGAAGTGTTCACCGAGAAGGTCAAAAAGGCTGAGACCGTTCGGGATGACATCGCCAATGCTGTTGCCCCGGTACTGAACGCGATTTCCAGAATGGACTCGGGAGCAGCTAGAAAGACACGGTCCCAGATCTTTGAAGGGCTCCGTACTGCTTCAGCAAAATACTCACTAATATCAAGGATGCTGCGATGATGGGCGCCAGTCAAGCTATGGCAATAATGAAGTCCTTGTATCCCCGAATAGAGGTTGATGCAGTCGGGGATGGCTTCGCAGACGGGATATCTTGAGCAAGCAATGGAATTAATCAACCAGGCTCAAGATTCAGCCGAAAAGCTTACCGCAGATGTCTTGGAAAATTTCCAGTCTTAAACTTTTTAAATATTCTGTATGAAACAGTGTACAATATTCTTAAGTAATGTATTACGACTAATTTATGCAATACAGTAAACCAGAGATCCAGTTTCAAATTTTCTTAAAATTTTTGTCTGACTGCTTCAAGCCTAGAACTTGTTACAGTCATCGAAAAAATCTTTAGTCCTCATCTGCTGAACCTAGATTTAAACAGGGTCAATGACAAGTCATAAACAGGACAAAAGAAAATACTATATTATTATCAGTAGCCCCCCGACTAACCACTCGGCTGAGACATGTGAGTGATTAGTCTGAGGGAGAGATGTACAAGATAGCTTTAAGCATAAAATCTTCGAAGATACTCTATATTCCATGAGTTGTCCACCATGGATCCGTCTTCACGCTTGAGTCGGTAGGCTCTTGGATGAGTGACTTCTGCTATTATAAACGGCCTTCCCACAAGGGAGACAATTTGTGCCTATCCTTAGTCGTTTGAATCTTCCGTAGAACCATGTCGCCGACTATGAAGGCGCGTGATTTGACGTTGCGATTGTGATAGCGTCGTAGACCTTGAAGATATCTAGCCAACTGAATTAGTGCTGCTTCCCTTGCTTCTTCCAGTCGGGTGAGATCATCAACTCTATCAGAGTCGTGACGTTCTTCATTGAAATTGCGGACTCACAAGGACTCGAATTCCATCTCACTTGGTAACATGGCTTCTGCACCATACACCAAGAAGAAGGTGACTGGCCCGTGGCCGACTCGGGGTTGTTCGTAGTGACCACAAACTGAAGGTAACTCTTCTGTCCACCGGCTGGCATACGGACGCAGTCTATCAAAAACTCGAGCCTTGATTCCCTTGAAGCACCATGCCATTTGCCCGCTCAACTTGACCATTGCTTGGGTGAGCGACTGAAGCATAGCAAATTTTTGATACCAAAGTCTTCGCAAAATCTTTGAAAATGCCATCAGTGAACTGAGTTCCATTGTCTCTTATAATCCGGTTTGGTACGCCAAAACGATGAACGATGTTTATCAAGAAGTCGCGCGCTTTGTCCGCAGTGATGGTCGCCATTGGTTTTGCCTCAATCCATTTGGAGAATTTATCCACTGCGACAAACAGATGAGTATATCCACCTTGAGCCCTTTTGAACGGCCCACCATGTCCAGTCCCCAAACCACGAAGGGCCCAAGAGAGGGGAATAGTTTGTGAACTCCTGGGCTGGCAAGTGGGTTTGTTTCGCGAAGAATTGACAACCTTCACAGGTGCGAATGATTTTGTCGGCGTCGCTGACTGCTGTAGGCCAGAAAAAGCCTTGTCAATATGCTTTCCCGACTAAGGTTTTTGCTGCCGCGTGATTCCCGCATACTCCCGAGGTGAATGTCGTTTAGAAGTTGTGGCCGTCTTCAATGGAGATACATCTTTGCAATATTCCAGATGGGCTTTTCTTGTATAATTCCTCCTCCACGAGGCATAAGTCTTGGAGCGGCGATGAATTCGTTTCGGCTTCGTTCTTGTCGGGGGGCAACTCTTGGATTTTGAGGTATTTGATGAGAGGTGCCCTCCAGTCGGTGTCCAGCATTAAAACTTGTTCTCTCCAGCTTCCTCCTGGTGGTTGAGTTATTTGAAACCGTGGGTTGGTGGAGATGCTCGACTAAAACATCCGATGGGGCTGCTTCTCTTTTTGATCCAAAATTAGCCAGTCGGTCGGCTACTTCGTTGTTGTGTCGGATAAACATGAGTTAACTCCAACCATCAATTATCTTCAAGCTTGCGCACTTCCTATCGGTGTAGGCTGCCATGTTGTCGTCGAGGCATGTCCAGTCTTTCGTCACTTGGATAACCACAAGTTGAGAATCTCCTCGAACTATCAGCCTGCGAATCCCTAGGGATATGGCAATCCGTAATCCATGCAAGAGTGCTTCGTATTCTACCACGTTGTGGGATGCTGGAAAATGAATCCATAAAACATAGCTGAGGCGTTCTCCAGTCGGGGAAATCAGAACGGCCCCTGCTCACACCCTGAAATTCTTTTGACCGTCAAAGTGCATTGTCCCAGTATCAATTTTTTCTGCAGGGACGTATCTTGGCATTCGGTCCACTCGGCAACGAAGTCGGCAAGCACCTGGGATTTAATAGAAACTCGAGCTTGAAAGTTATGTCCAGAGGCATTAACTCTAAGGCCCACTTGGCGATGCGACCAGTAACTTCTTTGTTGCGGAGGATTTCGCCGAGTGGAAAAGATGTAACCACTGTGACTGGATGACTTTGGAAATAATGAGCCAACTTCCCTGACTGTGATTAAAACTCCATATAGCAGCTTTTGCACTTGAGGGTATCGGGTCTTTGAATCAACAAGGACCTTCGCTAACGAAGTAAATTGGTCGCTGAACTTTCTGGGTGCGGTCATCCTCTTGACGCTCAACGCCTAAAACTGTGCTCACCACCTTCGCAGTTGCAGATACATAAAGCAGTAGTGGTTTCTTGCGGCATTGGTGAGGCTAACGCCGGCTGAGTTGTCAAGAAGGTCTTGAAGTCGTCAAACGCCTTTTGCACTTCTGGTGTCCATTGGAAGTCGTCGGTCTTCTTGAGCAACTTGAAAAAGGGCATTCCAACGCTCTCCAAGTCTTGAAACAAATCTGCTAAGAGCGGCCATACATCCGGTAAGCTTCTGGACATCCTTCTGAGAACTCGACGGCTTCATGTTTTAATATGGCGTTGATTTTCTCTGGGTTGGCTTCAATTCCTCTGCGAGACCCATGAATCGAGTAGGTTTTCCTGACGGTACTCCAAATGTGCACTTCTCAGGGTTCAGCTTCATCTTGAAGGCGCGTATGTTGGCGAATGTCTCCTCCAGATCTTTAATCAAGTCGTCCTTCCGCTTGGTCTTGATGACGACATTGTCGACGTAAGCTTCCACGTTCCGTCCGAGTTGTGTTGCTAGGCATCACTGAATCATGCGTTGGATATGTAGCCCCTGCGTTCTTCAGCCCAAAAGGCATGGTAATGTAGCAGTAGGCGCCGAACGGAGTAATGAATGGAGTCTTCAAGCAGTCAGACTCTTTAAGGCTGATCTGGTGGTAACCCGAGTAACAGTCAAGAAAACTGAGTAGTTCGCAGCCGGCTGTTGAATCCACCATTTGATCTATCCTGGGTAAACCGAAGGGATCTTTGGGGCAAGCCTTGTTTAAGTCTGTGTAGTCGACGCACATGCGCCATTGACCAGTCTTCTTGCGGACCAATACCCGGGTTGGCGAGCCAGTCGGGATGATAAACCTCCTTGATAAACCCTGCTGCTAACAGCTTGGTCAATTCCTCCTTGATAGCTTCTCTTCTGTCCTGTGCGAATCGGCGAAGTTGTTGCTTGATAGGTTTTGCGTCTTCTCCTTACGTTTAAAGAGTGCTCAATCACCTCTCTAGGAATACCAAGCATATCAGATGGTTTCCAGGCAAAGATATCTTTATTAGCTTGAAGAAAGGTGATGAGCGCGCTTTCCTATTTGCTATCTAACTCAGCGCCCTATTACAGCAGTTTTGGTAGGATCAGAAGGATCTAGGGGGATTTTCTTTGTCTTGGCATCGCCTTCTCCGGTTTTGGCCACCTTGCAGACTGGAATTTCACCGTCTTGCGATGTTGATGCAGCTAGTCGGACTTCCTGCTGGCTGACTGATCTCTCTCGAGACTGGGCCAACTCGCAGCTATCCTTGTCTCATGTGAGGGCTTGCTGACGTCGCTCCGTAAGGACATGACTCCACATGGCCTCTGGCATCTTCATCATCATGTAGGTGTAGTGGGGGAATCGCCATGAACTTGGCTAACGCCGGACGACCGAGGATGGCGTGGTAGGCGGTCCTCGAAGTCGGCCACCTCGAAGCTGATGTTCTCTGTCCGGAAATTCTCCTTGGTTCCCGAAGGTCACTGGGAGAGTGATTTGGCCGAGTGTGTTGAAGATAGCCCCGGGATGACTCCGTGGAAGGGGTCGTTACTCGGCTTCATCTCGGATCGAGGAATCTGCATCTCGTCTAGGGTCTTGGCGAAGAGAATATTGAGCGTGCTGCCACCATCGATGAGGGTGCGCTTGAGCCTTGACATTGGTGAACAACTGGGTCTAGTACCAGGGGTACCACCCTGGGTGGGACCACTCGGTCGGGATGATCCAAGCGGTCGAACTTGATTGGGACTTTCGACCGTCGCAAGATACTGGGGGACTGCAGGTTGCGCCACGTTGACCTCTCTGTCAGTGATCTCTGCTTCCTCTTGGACTCGTAGGCGAGTGGGCCGCCAAAAATGTTGGTTGAGCTTGCTTCTAGGTCTTGATACGCTCCTTGGCTTGGCTCCTCGTCGTCTTTCTTCTTCTGAGTCGAAGTGTCTTCTCCTTCGGTTGGTTTCTTGACTTGGGCAGCATATTTCTCCGCAAATTGTTTGTAGATGAAGCAATCCTTGGCCGCGTGCCCTTGCCAGGGTGATGCGTGCATGGACCGTTCATTATCTTGTCGTAGGAGTTGACTCGAGGGCGCTGGCTCTGGTAGTTTTGATTTGAAGTTGTAGCGACTAGATCCTCAGGCTTGCGCTTGCGTTCTCTGTGCTTTGCATTGCTCCCCACTAGGTCCTGGTGTGGAGTCGTGATCCTTCTTCTTCCAGGTGCCCAACCGACTGCTTTGATGCCTTTACTTGCGTCGTCGGACTTGGCGTATTCGGTGCCTTCTCGAACATCTGTTTGACTGTCCTGGGAGGTTTGCGGCTGAATTTTCCAATCAGGGGATCATTGCGTAGCCCCCATGTGAATGCGGCGATGATATTGTCGTCGGTGATGTCGGAGATCTTGTTGCGCTTCTCGGAGAAGCGCCGTATGTACTCGTTGAGGGTTTCGTCCAGCTTCTGGACGATGTTGTACAGCTCAAAGTGGGTCCCAGGACGCTCGAAAGTGCCCTGGAAGTTGGCGACGAAGTGATCGCGAAGTTCGCTCCAGGTGTCAATCGTGTCTCTTGGGAGTCCAGCGAGCCAATTTCTGGCTGAGTCGGTCAGCGCAACCGGTAAGTAGTTTGCCATGACTTTGCTGTCTCCTCCTGCTGCACGAATTGCGAGCGTGTAGATGGTTAACCATGACTCTGGATCGGTTTTACCATCATACTTCTCGATGCCGGTCGGCTTGAAACCAGTCGGCCCAATTCACTCGACGCAGATCTCTGGTGAAAGCTGGAACCCCATCGCAATCGTCGTCGTCTTGGATTATGGTTCCCCTCTCTCGTCGTCTTTGATTGAGGGTGTCCCTCAGGTCGATTGAAGCCCTGGGAGGACTGTGGTAGTCGGATGGAATCCACCGATCTCTGGCGTGGTTGTGGCGGCGGGCTAGGTTGGCTGCAGACGAGTGTACCGACTGTTCTCGGCGTGCTCCGCTGTGGTAGTCGGCGCGTGAGTTGGTCTTGCTTCTGCTATCTCTGACTCTTGACGGAGGGGCACGACTGCCACTCGGCGCTTTATAAGTTGATTGACTGGGTCGCCGACTGGACTCGGCATGTGGCACCTTGTTGCTGCAACCAGGGTCTTGACTTGATTTATCAATGGAGTGATGTGAGGTGGGTGCGGGTGGCGGCCAACGTGTCAAGGAGGGTAACTGCGCCGACTGCGTTCTGTTGCGGTGTAAGGAAGATGTTGATGTTGTCGACCACTGTTGCCTGATTGCGTCCCTTGCCTTGCGACCTGCCACAGTCAGATCTCGATTTCTTCGTTCTTCGTCTTCTCTACGTCTCGCGTCCTCAGCTTCCCTGCGTTGTCGCTCTTGGTCTGCTTGGGCTTGGCGCTCTGTTCAAGTCTTGCTCTGTCTTCTTGAAGTCGGGCGCATTCTTGTTCTAGTAGAGTCCTCTGTTGCTCGATCCCAGCTCGGGCTGCTTCTTCAGCTTGTAACCTTGCTGCAACCTCAGCATCGGTTTCGTTGTTGGCCATGAAAACGCCGTTTGAAAACCGGTGTGTAGTTGTCGTCGGAGTTAGCGTTGTCAGCAGCATTGGCATCGGTTGGGTTGCTATGTACGCTTTCTCTGAAGAGCTAGCGTAGGCGGCGAGTTCGGTGGAGGACATGATCCAAGCTTTGGTAGAACAACGTTGACGTCCCTAAAGCCAGACCCGATGACTGGATCTTGTCGGTAACTCCATGGTGATGGTGGGGTAGATCTGATCGTCTTGAGGTGTGCTTGGCGGAGAAAACGATGTCGATGTAGTCGTACTTCCGAAGTGGATTGACGTCTTGCAGTGGGAAAAGATCTTGATGCTAATCTCAGCCATGTTCGGTAACCCGAGTGGCCGAGAGATGCGATCTATTCCCGACTGCGTCTTGGTGCTAATCCTGGCCATATTCGGTAACCCGAGTGGCCAAGAGATGCGATCTACCCCCGACTGGTTTGAAACCGAGTCGGAGAGAGATATCTTGCCGAAGTTGTCGGTGATGAAGTCGAGGCTACCGAAGTGGTACACCTGCCCGGGAGGAAAGGCGAAGGTCGTCGATGCCTGATGAAGATCCCATCTTACTTGATCGGCGATGAACTTGATGCACCCCTTCCTAGCGCGCCAACTGTCGAAACTAGATTTCGGCAATAAGAAAAGGGGGTGGCTATCAGCTGGAAAAGTAGATGGGTTATGAGAGAAAGGATTTAGACAGGTTCAGGCCTTCACGAAGAAGTAATACCCTACTCCTGTTTCGGGGTTTTGCCTCCGAGTTGTGTATTGATCTTACGAAAAGCTTATGTCCCCAAGGGGTCCCCTATCCTCCTTATATACCCGGAAGATAAAGGTTTACAAGATAAGATCTAGTCCGACCACAGACTAGATCTTTCCTAATTAATATACAATCTTACCATACCAGATATCCGGGCTTTACCGTAACAAACAAGGTAACAATATACCCGAGTCCTAGTATTACTCATATTCTGTTTACATAACATATCCCTATATTCCAGTCGGATATTCTATGTCTGTGGGTATATGGGTACCATAATATCCACAGGTAGTATCTGTTCTAGTATAAAACTGCATATCAATTTGATAATGCTATTGCACTTATCAATTTGATCAACTGCATATCAATTTGATCAGTAATTGATAAATGGAAATGTAGCATATGATTTATTTTACTTTTAGTATAACAATATGCTAGAGCCTATTTTTAGGTGCCTGTACTGATTTAATTTGTACTTATCCGTAGGTGAGGGTCTGACACCATGGATTAGAGGTACGTTAGCCTAGAGGATCAGGAGGAGTATAAAATGATGGGTAATATGGTTTTTTCAAGCGAGGATGAAGGCTACAAATTCTATTTATACTATAAAAAGGGGAAGGGATTCAGTGTGAGGAAATGCAAGTTGAAGCAGAAGGACGGTGAGATCTTATGGAAATAATTTGTATGCTCATGTGAAGGGTATAGGAGTTGAAGCACTTTGAGAGGATAGACCGGAAAAGGGAGCCTCGGGCCCTGACCCGCTGTGGTTGCGAAGATAAGCTTGAGATCGAGCTGAACGAGGAGACGAGAGTGTGGTTTGTTAAGGAGTTTGAGAACCAACATACACACGAATTCGCTACTCCTGACCATGTTGCTTTTTTAGGAGTTCATCGTGTGATGAGTGATTCTCAGAAAGCCCAAGCGGTCGAGCTTCACATGGGTGGCTTAGGCCCTTTCAATCATGGAGGTTATGAGAATACCACGATGAGTTGGAAGAGGTTGGTTTTATGATTAAGGAACTATATAATTTCTTTACTCGGTACAAGATGAAGAATATCAAGAGTAAGGATGCTGAAGATGTGTTGAAATATCTAACAAGCAAGCAAGAAAAAGATGCATAATTTTTCTTCAAATACACCATTGATGAGGAAGAGTGTCTTAGGAGTGTGTTCTGGGCAGACGTTGAATCGCGTATTGATTATGGTGCTTTTGAAGGTGTTGTCATTTTTTATAGCACTTACCGTGTGAACAAGTACAATCTTCCTTTGTTCCTTTCATAGGAGTTAACCACCATAGAAGTACACCAATTTTTGGGTGCAGAATTCTATCCAACGAGTTGGTCAATTCTTACTGTTGGCTCTTGAGACTTTTTTGGAGGCAATGCGTCAAGTGCATCCGAAATCAGTATAACCGATGGCGACCTAGCAATGGCGAAGGTTATCAGTAAAATCATGCCTTGTGTGTACCATAGATTGTGTACTTGGCTGCATAAGCCAAAACTCGATGAGCTAAGAAAATTAATTTACGAGAGTATGGATGAGGAGTTTGAGAGACGTTGGGCTGAATTTAAGGAGAATGGAGGCACATGGAAATGGACAATGGATCGCTTTGATGTACCGACTAAGGGAGAAGTGTGCAGCGGCCTATACAGATGGAAATACCTCTTGGGTATGCGCAGCAACCCAACAGAGTGAGTCTTTGAATTCAAAGCTTCACACCCTTCTGAAGAGAAACATGACACTAATGGGCTTAGTTCTACATGTTAAGTTATGCATAAAACGTCTGCGTAAGAATGAGGCTTCGGTTGGACACTAAGTCAACCAATTCGGTCCCTTTTTGTAGAATTGACACCGATCCATTGGAGAAGGATGCTGCCCGTATGTACTCAGCAGTCATGTTCCAGAAAACCGTACATAGGATACGACTTATTGCTGGGCTTGAGGTTATTAGTAGGATAGATCAAGATAGTTCGACATTGTATGTTGTTGTCTAAAGGAAGATAATAAGGTGTGTGGATGAAGTGAGGGTTACTCTTAATGGACAATCGTTGGTAGGTGTGGAATGTCTTTGTCGAAAGATGGAGTGCGAAGACATCCCATGCTCAAACATATTTGTTGTACTCAAGTTCCTTGGTCTTGACACCATCCCTCACTGTTGTGTCATGGATAGGTGGACAATGGGAGCCAAGGCAGCATTTAGGTTTGACAGGAATAGCGATCGTGATGTGTGGTCCGAACACATAGTTCGTTATCGCAGTCTCGAAATATGGGTATTCAAGCTTTGTTTGCAGCTGCTAGGAACCCAGAACAGACTGAAAGGGCAATGGATTTCTTAAAAGGGTTTTTTGGATAAAGGATCAACATGCCATGAGAATATCGAGGCTGTAGATTTTGGTCCTATGCCAGCTCACTTATCGACTAGTAATGATCCTTTAGAGAAGAGAGTCCTTGTTCCAGATGAGATAAGGGCAAAAGGAGCTCCATCGAAGAGACGAAGGCCATTACGTGAGACATTGCACGGAAATAACCAATAAGGTAAAGGTGGCTCAAAAACTTATGGATTAAGTTGAACATTATTGAAACATTGATTTTATATAGGAGTAAATTTCACGCAACTACAGATACTTTGATCAAAGTATCACAAAACTACAGGTTTAAGAATGTGTATCACAAAACTACAGATTTAGCATGAAATTTATCATAGGACTACAGATTTAAAGCATTGTATCACAACACTATAGGTTTAGTGATGAAATTATCAAAGAACTACATATTTTAGAGTTTATATCTATAGCACTACTAAGATTACAAAAGTTGTAATTTTGTGATAAAACTGATGCTAAATCTGTAGTTTGCTGATATGCTACCTTAAATTTGTAACTTTATGAGAAATATGATTTTAAATCTGTAGTTTTGTGATGCACTTTCTTAAATTTGTGGTTTTGTGATAGATTGATCAAAGTGTATGTAGTTTTGTGAAATTTACTCTATAGTTAAATATGATGATGAGCTTACAGCTGCACTTTACCCCTACTTTACCTGATCCCTCTTGTCAACCATCTTATGTTAGCAATGCTTGCCGATATTTTGAGTTATCCTGAAGGCTCTGTCTCCTTATCTGTAGGCACAATTTCTTCTTGCTAGGATAAGGATATTGTTCATGAATCATTGAATTTAATTTTCACATATGAGCTAAGTTGTTAAAATTGTTATTTTCAACTTATACTTTTACATTAGCTACCTGTAAGTTATGTACAGGTCTTATTTGTGCCTGAACATTGTGGCCGTTTTAAGTGAACTTTTGCCTCAGAAATTATCAGAGAAGTAAAAAATGAGCTGCAACCTTAATTGAGCTGCAACTGCTTTGTGCAGAGCTGTAAAAATGTATAGCTTTCTGTAACTAATTCACCAATCTTTGTTCTGATCATGTATGTTTTGATGTTTTTTTTCCTCAGGGTCGTGTTCAGCTTGGTGCAGCTATCTGAAATCAGCGTCGTGTTCAGCTTTGCAGTTTTTCTTTTGGAGCTCATCTCTGGCAAAGAAGCACCGAGACTGATTTCTTCAGAACCAATAGAATCTCTGGATGTTATGTCGTGAACTCTGCGCTCTGGCTAAAGTAATGTAAGCATATGCACATGTAACAGGAATGTGTTTTGCCATAAATTTGTCATAAAGAAGCACTTCTTGCCTGCTTGTTTCGTTACTTTGGCTGTCATTGGCCTGATTATTGGTGGATGGATGATACTATAGTATCATACTACTACTAGTATTAACTGACAAAATTAATCACAGGTAGGTTCTGGACGAGTTCTTGGTTTCTGATGGTTCTGTCAAGAAGACGGTTGCAGGCAGAAAGCGATGATACAAAAACGGGCAGATGTAATTGTCCATAGTTTTTGTGTTGAGGATGAGAATCTTGCTGTACATGGTTAAATGCACTAAACAAAGTAGTTGGCATTTTAAATAGGATTATATTGTATATATCTTGCTGCAGTTTATACAAGAGGCCAAAATGACACCTCTGTTCCATTTAAGAGTAGGGAGGCAGAAATACGGGATTGCGCAGATGTCTGGCAACTTTTGTATTCTCTGTGTAAATACTGGTGACACGGGAAAAAGTAAAATGACATCTCTGTTCCATTGAAAAGTTAGTGATCATCCCATCGCAGAGGTTTAATTAAAAAAATCATACAAAAGCACGTGCAATATCGCAGAATATAATGGAAAGCTATAATATTTTTTCGATAACTCAGACCCACAATGACTAAAATTGCAAAATAAATAGACTTCCAAGCTCTGTGCGACAAGAGGATTGACTAAGCTGCACATGGCTTATATTTCTTTGGACATGGCTAATGGCTTCGGTGCGCTCCCGGATACGGTTTGAGGGAGAGTTGTAAAGAATGCTTAGCTTTTTCCTATATTCATCCATGTCTTCCTGCATAGTTCGTAAAAATATGTTACCTCACAAGTTAAAGAAAAAGGATTGTACGTGTTTTGTACCAATTGTCAATCCATACCTGGAAAACTTTTTTAGTTAGAGTTTCTCCGTTCCAGTACTCCATGAACTTTATCATGAAAAGTCCACTTGAGGTCCTAAATAGATAGAGACAGTAGTTACTGACCAAGTAATTATGTAGATGGAACTCCAAAATATTTACACATCGTGTATACCGATCCTTTTTCTAGCCAAGTATCGTATGCTAATATCCCAATGTCACATTGAAATCAGTCCACGAAGATTGGAAATGAAATTCGTTATCTTTGTTCAGGTTTAACGCATTTTTGAACTCCTTGCCAACTATATTATAAAACAATAATAAGTTAAAATAGTTAATAGTTAGATTGACCACTACTTCATCTAAAATGAAAATTAAAAATAATAAATGTACATACAAATAAACTTACAACAAGTTTAAGTTTGGTATGGTCCTGTACGGTTGTCTCCATTGATTCTAGTACATGAACTTGATGTTTTGACGGCATCAATAACAGCTACATCCAGTGCTTTACTGAAATACATGTTGGTAGAAAAATCTGCTTAGTTTGGAATAAAGCTTAACAGTTTTTTTTTTGGACAACGAAATATTTAGTTCGGAATTCATAAAAAACACTCATGGCTATCCGACACCGGT
The DNA here is from genome assembly GCA_000573905.2 of Oryza punctata. Taxonomy (NCBI): domain Eukaryota; kingdom Viridiplantae; phylum Streptophyta; class Magnoliopsida; order Poales; family Poaceae; genus Oryza; species Oryza punctata. Next base: position 19,456 of record AVCL02000017.1, on the reverse strand, counting down.
TATAAATCATAGGGACGGTTAAAAAAATTATTGAACCAACCATAATCCCCTATTAATCCATTATCATCTATTATCTCGTTTGCACGTGCGATTTCTAGCCCGTTTTCCAACTATTATTATGTTTTCCATCTGTTATCTCCTACTATTCCGTTTTAAATAGATGCTGTTTCTTTTTTTCTAATAGTACCGAGCTTGGCCGAGATCGATTTATATCACTATGGATTCCAAGTTATTTGGTCTCTCTCATCGCAGATATAGAAATAGATGATACGCAAAATCTAATTAGCCAAGTAGAGTCTTCCCTTTTCGACCGTCATATTCCATGCGTATCATCCCTAACTCATCATACACATATATATGTCGATAGACGTGAGGCATGTTTTTCGTTTTTTAGATTTCCTGGGCATCAAAATACAGAATATATAACATGAGGCCGAACTACGAACCCCCCAAAGACGAACAAATAGAAACACTCCAATACAGTGATAACGGGGCACAAGACAAAGGAAGAAAAATCTGGTACATATTTTTTTAGAGAGACTTTACAATTGCAACTAATATTATACATTCAAGCAAAAAATCAATGATATACACAGATAGACACTTTCAGTACCACAAACATCTCTTTTCCAAATTTTGTGACGCCATAACCTTTGTTAGCATGATGGGTTTCTGCTGCTCCAGGGATAATATTAGATACTGATGTATAGAACAAAGCAAACACATTCATCAGCGAATATAAGAAAACTTAAAATCGAGATAAAATATAATAGGACTTGAGTACAGTAAAATATATGTACAATTACACAAATACAAAATATCGACTGGACTGGTCCTGTATGCCCATGATTCCAATGCTCCGATATTCGATAACTTAATCTCCCCATTCACAAATATGCCAGTCTTAGAGTAACAACTGCAAAGTAACAACTATTATGTGCTGCATAGAGTGGGGTTGTCAGGTTTAGCTTATGTCAATAATGGGTTGTCAGGTTTAGCTTCTGTCATGCTTTGCTTTGATGAAAATAAAACATTGTTATGTGCTGCCAGCAGATAAATCTAGATGAAAATTCTCCTAATTGATGTATATACACAGTTTCAGAAAAAAAAAACAGGACGTATATGTTCAATTGTACAATTTTTTGTCATGGACTAAACTAGTATGCTCCCTATTCGCCAAATATGATCTAAGACAACAACTCAGTCCACCTTAGAGGAAAGCTATCCAGGATTCGGGTTTTGGCAACTTGCTAAAGATAAACAAAATACATATTGATCGAAACTTGTGCAAGGAAATTGCTAGATGCTATGACATGGAGAAGAAAACATTCAATATTAATGGTACCTTCGTAACGATGACTTTCGATGATGTCGACTTTTTGCTTGGCCTGCCGCCAAAAGGAGACGAGATATTTGAGGCACCAAAAATCAACCACCTTCATTTGTTCAACCTGTATAAGAGCAAGACAAATAACTATTACTTTACAAGCATTAGAGGAAGCTATGACCAACTCCTCTAGCTACGACGACCACTTCATTCGAAGATTTATTCTTTTCCTCGATTGGAACCTTTATATGGCGTACAACTCAAAGATATGTGCGCTCAGAATGTCTCAATCTCATCGATGACGTGGACAAAATGAGTTAACTCAATTGGTCAAGTCTAACTCTCAATCGGTTACTCCAAGGCATATTAAAATTTAGAGCGAAGGAAACAACATTGAGGGCAACGTATGCCTCTTATAGGTTTGTTTCGAAACATTTTACAAATTGAGTTTGTTTAAAAACATTGACATGCACATATAACACCTTTCTTTTTTCATACCAATATTGATTATCTTTTGTACAAATGCTTGAAGATATGGTATTGGGACAAAGTGCGATTAGATCAATTGGTTTTGACAATATATTACTCTGGTCGTCTAAGACCACTAATTCAATACTGGGACCGTCTTTCTTACTTTTTTGGAAAAGGAAAATACAGTCTTTTCTTAATTCATATTTTTACATATTAATTATATATTTGTATACTCTCTAATACACCTTTTTGACTAATCCATAGATTGTTGACGACATTAGGGGGCCTATATATTGCAATAAAGTCCCCAATAACAAAGAGTAGAACAAAGACTCAGAAACACATAGCAATCAAGATTTCGAAAGCACTTCTGATGAGGTACATATTATGGGGTTTTAATATGAGCTCTATTTAACCAAGTATGTTTCAATATTATGGGGTTTTAATATGAGCTCTATTTAACCAAGTATGTTTCACATAGTTTTTTCACTTGTGCTATTCAGGTACACTTCGTACCATCCACTGAACAATTAGCCAATATAACTTACAAGAAAAGTTACAAACTTTAGAGAATATTTTCTACGGTTTCACAATGGATTTTTGGCCACGTAAGCAATGATTGATACTAGATTGCATGGCAAAGGGTTCAAAATGCCCGGATCAAAAGATAGCACACATGTGTTTGAGGTCAGGTTCATACAGTACACTGTCAAAGAACATAACTTATGTAACACTGCTAAAAAAAGATGACTCTATTGTAGGATGTCGAACAAGAACAAAAAGATCCCAGGGAGACTGTGTCAAATCATCATGAAGAGGCCTATGATAATCCAAACGTGAACACGACTTGTGAAACGAAGGCAAAGTGAATTTTTATTCTCTCGCTAACCGTCACTAAAACTTATCATAATACTAGCGTGAACATGACTTAACACGACAACAGTAACCAGTGCAATCAAATCTTACTTTGCAGCAAGAGTCTTACAGGTCCTACAGGAAGGACGTACAAACCAACAAATCGGACAGACTTCATCTACAAATCAAGGGGTAAAAAGAAGGACAAACTCAGTACCCAAACACCAACAAAAATAACACTAGGTACTATTAACTCGCTATTTCATCCTAGCATATGCTCATGTGAATGTTACTAATTTTCCTCCGTTTCAAGCGCGAACAAATAAAGAAGCTATCATCATAAAGAACATAAAACAACATGCCAGACACAAACGAATTACGGGGTGAAAAGAAGAGGACACAAAACAACCAAACACTTAAAGAAAAATCTGAATGTATGAACTCTCTTATCATCCTTAATTTTGTTACTTCTATTCTAATGTTTGCGTGTTACTGATTTGATCTAGCCTATTCTAGTGTACATCAAGAAGGAAGATCTTACCATAAAAAACATTACACAAAATCCCCACCAAAGTACACCTTACGAGGTCAAAAGAAAAGAAAAATGATTAGCCAAACACCGATAAAAAAATTCTGAAGGTAATATCTCACCGTTGTTTCAAGATTCTATGTTTGCATATTACTAATTTGTACTACCTTTTTAGAGTTGACTAAAAAAGAAGACCCTTTCATTACCTACACCAAAGGATAACAAATTGATGGTACATATTGAAGAAGTGAAGGTTGATCAGAGATTAATGAAAGTACTAACAGAACCAGAATACTTGAATGATGATGTATGTTCATCTATTTAACAAACTTTATTTTCATTTACAACTATATTTGTTTTGTAACTGAACTAACCTCAAATTTAGGTCATAGATGCATAATCCATTGTCTCCGCAATAAAGAGAAAGGTATCAGGGGAGATGGCAAGGCCTTCCTAGAGCAAGCCATAAAAACAGGTCTACTGAATATAGAGGGAGAGCATGCCGAATCTAACAATCCCCGTGATAAACGATGGATGAGAGATATGGCAAACAACTATCTAGCATATGACATGGTAAGACTTATTTATCTATCTGTGTAATGGTTATTACAATTTATGATCCTATCTTACTATCGAACCGCTGTAGATTTTCCTCCCAATTAATATTAAAGATACACAATGGTATCTAGCCGTTCTTAACACCAAGCGACTTGAGGTGCAAATACTAGATTCATTCGCCACCACAATCAGTGAAGATCGACCCGATCTAAGGCGTGTGGTCAGCGATACATTTCACTTGTACAATTCAAATCGGTTTCGCTATGTTTTAACCCTCCTGACGTTGCCACATCACTTCCCATCTTCTAGCTATCGAGAGAGGATTACACGAGACAAAGAATCAACACCCACAGTTACAACATGACTGGCCTGATTTCGATATTACCAAATGGGAATACAACGAAGTCCAAAAATTGCCCAAACAAGGAGACTAGTGGGAGACTCATAAAACTCGTCCACATGATATTTACATTATTCAATTACAGTAATGTGTTAACCTAACGACTCAATTCCTGTAGCGTTCTCCTGTGGCCTATACATCCTTAAGTCATGGAGCATTGGAGCGGATCTTATCTCCCACAAATTCAAATACATGCAACTACAATGAACTCTATTCATATTTTGCACCAATGCTTCCCATTATGAAAACCATTTAAAATGCACTCCCTTTACATTATGCAGAAGGATATGAAAACATATCGATAGGACTTAGCAGGAATTTTGATCAAGTCTGAATTGAACAAGATTAAAGATTGAGGATTGTCCACTGCTACAAACCACAATATAAATGGATTTTCTGTCCCAACATTTACCATACTATGCTCTCTTCCCCTTATTAAAAATTTTAGTTACTCCTTGGGTATTTCACTGGTCCCAAACATTGTTGCCTTTTGAGATAATTTTCATAGTTGAGATTTGTACCCATTTTCTCCTAACTTCTATGTTGGGTCACAAACAGGTAAGCACACACAGAAGGCTGAGAAATGGAAAGCCATAACAATTTCGATAACCAAATAACAATGTTCATTCTATTCAGGGTCGGAATAGCAATGAGAATGAGCGGTATATGAAACCTTGCACTTTGGAATGACTTAGGGCAGTAAGCTGTCCACGACACTGACGTCCATCTGCTTCTACCCTCGCAATTGTACCCCGAGAACCCCATCGCCGGCATTGTAAGTTCAAGTGCCTTAATTTGGTTTTGGTGATTAATGACAAATCTAATTATATGAGACTAACGATTTTATTAGCTTTTCTTTGACTAGTCTCATTTGGATATGAAAATGAAAATGATGAGAGGTATGTATTAAACTTCACATATTCTAACTTGGTCTCTCTTGTGGATCCAAATATAGTGTGAGCTTCCTCATTGATCTGAATTGACTATGTGCATATATGTTCTTTCATATTCATATGTATGCATATCTTGAGGGGTAGTTTATTCTATATTTTGTTTATAAGATCTCCACCTTGATTTGAAATCATCTTTCATCTCATATCTTTATATTGTTTATACCGGGTTATTATCCATCACCAAAGAGAGAAAAGATTGAAACATCTTGGATTCAACAATTTGTGTAATTTTTGCTTTGGTGATAGATGATAAACCGATGTTTATGGGATTAACCTCTCTTTCACATAAGTTTGTTAACTAGGTTATTTCCCGATGATGAGATTTGATAGAAATGTATGGAGATCAAACGATATGTATCACTCTTTCTCTCCATCATATATATATATATATATGATTTTCATGTTTTTGATATATACGTGTGAGACTAATGTTTGTTTGAGACTTATCTTATTTAGTCTCCTTTACATTGAAAACATGTAGATCATGAAGGTATGTGTCTATGTTGGTCTACATCGTTACTACATATGTCTTTTCTATGTGTATAGGATAAACACCCATTGGTTTATCTCTAATTATGTGTACACTTGTCCCCTCTTGTATATTACTTTGTATGCATATATTTAGAGGGAGCAAATTCTATACACTTGATGTGCAATGTTCTAGATCCATATTGGTTCACTTATTATTTATATTGGATCTTTGCATTTAAGCTTGCATGCGAGTATATGATACTTGTAGTGTTAATCAATACTCAACAAATATATCCATATCTTTAATATGTAACCGGTTGGTCACCAAGTGGAGGATGACAACCAATTTGTTAGGACTAATGTTTTCCTTTGAGGTATGCAAAGGAATAGGTCTTATTATGATGAGACAATGGATGACACCATGGGTTGATGGTCACCAAGCCAAGGACATCGTCATGTTAACAAGAATGAAGTCAAGCTTATGCTGAGAAGAAAGTTTGACAAAGGTTGATCAAGACTAAAGACCTCGGCATAAACATGGTTTCAACCGAATGGTCACAAGTGTTGATCTTTGGCTCAAGCATTGACCCCAAGTTGGATGGTGCAAGACAAAGGTATAATGGAGCTAAGAATGTTTTCTTAGTCTTTTCCCGGTCTTGGTGTTTGGTGTAGACCAGATTTGCTAGATATGCACCATACTATCAAGATGGGCCTATGAAGCGAGCATGTGGATGATCTTGTGCCATATTAGTTCATATGCATGTAGGTGCATTTGGTGGGCTTGTCTAGCCAAGTGTGATGAGTTTTCTCAGGTCCCAAACAAATAGAGAAGTGGGTACATCCTATAGGTTTGGGTAGCCTGATGTGGTTATGTCTGGTGGAGTATCCGTTGGGAGTTTATCCCTTTATACCTGACAAAAGTTGTGTTTCTTGGATGGATTATTCATGGGTTGGATAGCCCTTTGAATAAGCTTTCCATAGATTCCAAGAATAGATATCGCCATTTTACTAACGGTTGGTTGTGCTAAAAAGTGACCTGCGGTCTGACCGCAATCCTTATGGTGGTCTGACCGTAGTGTGCCGTCCGGTCGACTGCTGCTCCAATGGCGGTCTGACCGCTGCCCTGAATTTGAAGAGAGGTCTCGTCTTGGCGATCCAGAGCCGCCATAGCCGAGGCCGGTTTGATCGAGCCCCTAGCGATCTGACCGGCCAGCCTATGGCGGTCAGACCGTACTGTTGTTGCTTGCGCATTTATGCATTGTTACGGCTACTTTTCTAGCCGTTACAACCATGGGCGGTCTGACCATCCTCCCTATGGCGGTCAGACCGGCAGGAAATAGAAGTTGGGGATTTCGACTCCAACGGCTAGTTTTGGTGGTTGAGGGTATATATACCCACTCTCCAGCTGGAAGTGTAAGGTTTTGACACTCCATTGCATTATCTTGAACCTTTGCAAGAGCTCTCACACCCTTGTGCACTTAGTTTATCTAGTGAGGTGTTAGAGAGTGAGTTAAGCCAATCCAAATTCATTGCTTCATTGTTAGAGCTAGTGTGACACTTGATCATCCTCGGCAAGCATCCTAGACTTGTTACTCTTGGAGGTTGCCACCTCCTAGACGGCTTGGAGGAGTTGCCCGGTGACCTCTCCAAGAAGGTTGTGGAGAGGAGGCCCGGTGTTTATTGTGAGTGGCTTGGTATTCGCCATCTCCGGAGTGGAGAGGAAGAAGAAACATAGTGATAGAGGCTTGGGAGACCACTTCGTGGGCCGGCTCCCACCTTGCCCACCCCTTGACGAAGGAGCCTTGCGGTGGCTTTGTGGTTTGAGCGGTGAAGTTGGACTCGTCTCAACGGTAACGTAGGAAGTTGGCAAGCTTCCGAACATTGGGTGGAAAATCCTTGTGTCACTTGTCTCCTTTTATTTGTGCAAATTTACTTTGAGCAAGTTTTACATACTTGCTCAAGTAAATTTGCAAACCTCAACATAGGCTAGCTTCTTTGTGGATTTAGTTGAGGCAAGTTGATTGTAGGTTTTGAATTATGCAAACTATTTTGATTTATGCTTCCTGCATACAAAACTCATTTTAGCCAAAAAGTTTTAAAAACCGCCTATTACCCCCTACTAGTCGGCTACAGGCATGCAGTTCCCCCTTCACGCACACCGTCGGTCTTACATGTTAACCCTACTCCCAACCTCCAAAACCAAATCATCAACCAACAAGACAATGGATTGAAGAAACATCAAATCCTTTTCTGCAATAATCGGGAAAAAAAAGCTTTTACAGGGGCTCAGAGGGGAGATGAAATCTTCGGGGAGGGCAAACCTTGGTCGTCGACGACAATACGAGGAGCAACACCATAACCAACCTGCCGCAACCGCAATCCGGTGACCGCTCAAAGGAGACGGAATCCTGTCGGAGCGGCGAGGGCCCTGTCGATGGAGGAGGCGGCGAGAGCACCGACGGCGAAGGAGGCAAACGAGGGGGCAGGGGAATGCAGCGGATTCATCGATGGTGTCTGGAGGGCGTAGGAGGTGGCGAGGGAGGGGAGGGCGGCAAGAACGGGGGGGAGGGCGAGGGGGCTAGAGGGGGAGGAGACGGCAAGACGGAGAGGGCAGGGAATGCGGTGGATTCAGCCAGGTCACTAAATGAGGCGGAGAGGGCGAAGAAGACGGAGGAAGGCGGAGGGAGCGGAGAGGGCGAAGAAGGATTCAAAGGGCGGGGGGAAGCGGACGGTGAGGGAGAGGCGAGTGCGTTGGAGGGGGAGGAGATGCCAAGGGTGCTGGAGGCGACGGAGGTGGTAAGGGAGATGACGTGTGACGGAGGCAACGATGGAGGGGCACAGATGACTAGGGATGGTGTTGAATAGGATAGGAAGGTGTAAGGGTTGTGTACCCCTACGCGAATTATTAATCCTTGACAAAAATACTCTTCACGTTTCTACTACCATTAAGTGTGGTGGTAGTAGAAGTAGAATCTCACCCTACGATCATATATACGATCAACGGCTAGGATTACTTTCTACTACAAGTATAAGTAAAGATAATACCGGAGTGAGGCTTAAATATAAATGATTGGAGGGGGTAGTATTTCGTTGGTTCATCTCATTTTCTCCTACTTGTTTTTATTTATACTTCATTCATCCCAAAATATAAGAGATTTTGACTGGATATGACATATGCTATTACTACGAATCTAGACAGGACGCATATTCAGATGCATATCCAGATTTATAGTATTAGGATGTGTCACATCGACTAAAATCTTAATATTTCGGGACACAGGGAGTACTTATATTCAAGGTTTGTAGGGTATTTTATAAAGGTTGTGGGGCTAAAATCTACTATGTATTTCAGATGTATGCATAACAATTCCTATTGAGGCAGCGACTAAATGAGAATAAAATTGTATATAAATTTTCATTGAATCTGGATAGACACAACTATATAGGAGCATTTTTTTTGACCTTTTTAATTAAAATTCAGTTGTAAACATACTCTTAAAAACTTATTTCTGGATAATCTAGTTTTTTTTACATCACTTCCCGTTGGCGGTGGGCCGGTGGCAGCCTAGCTGATAAAAATACATTACGGCATCAAGCCACAAAATAGCAGTGCTACAGTTACGAATTCAACCCTACCAAATTTTATTAAGTTTAAAGACTAAAATTATCTTACCACACCGTCCTACCAAAAATAAAATTTTGGTAAGTTCCAAAACTTTTCTCTTACACTCACAGAAACACTACCAAATTTTAAAAACAGATCAAATATAAATACATCCAATGCTATCAAAATCGTTAAAATTTGGTAAAGATAGAAATTGGTAACAAATGAACTAAGCCCTCTTTTTTTCCTTAGAATATAGAAATGAAATATGGAATCACTAATATCCGATGGAAAATAAAGACGATCGAAACTATCAAGATAGGTGTCCAGTAAACATACACCACACACATGTTATATTCCGACTTAAGCTCGTTTTCTTTTGGGAAACGCAAGCTCTAACCTATGGCTCGAAACTACGAATACAAGAGTTTCACAAGAGAGAACGAAGTAAATATAGGAAACCAAAATCAAACTCGGTAACTTTTAAATAATAATCTATGCTAAGTATATGCATGTTCTATTAAGTGATGTTAATTTTGTATTCATTAGTAATATAGCCTATAAGTTGGAACGAAATAATATAATTTAAAATATCTTTATAAACCTTGATAAAAAACTAACCACATTCAGTCTTGTAACCAATGGAGAGAAACATTAATCTCTTTCACCATCACAACATCAAACCTTTTTTTTTTTTTTTTTTTTGTAAAAACTGCGTCCAATGTAACGTCGTATATAATATATACATTATATTTAGTCGGTTTTTGATCTTACACCCTTCTTCATATTTTCTACTTCCTGCCGATTATGGAAAATTGTAATGGGTCGATTTCTACGGAAATCAGGACATGCTTGAAGTTATAAAGAGAAAACGACGTAGAGAAAAAAAAAATCTCTACCAACTCATCCGGACCATTTCTCTACTTCATTAAGCCACATATTGCAATCATTACGTCTGTGTTTGCGTGAGGTAGCGTGCACTCTTCCTTCCCGACCCCAAAAGTTAAGCTCACAAGCTCAGTACAACCCGTTCCACGTCACCATCTCATCTCATGCCCTCCTTATCCTTTCTAACGGTCAAATAAAAAACAAACCAACAAAATAAAAAAAAATAAATGAAAGCGAGTTTAGTACTGCTTCCTTTGTTTCATTAGTGGATATAACTTTTCTCGTGTAATTTCTTTAGTTTAACCAATTTATAAAAATATACAGTAATATTTTTAACATAAAACACATATATTTTCAATATATATTCAGTGTTATATTTAATAAAACTAATTTATCGATAGCCTGTTTTGATCAACCTAAAGAAATTTAATTTTTTTAGAAAAAAAATTAAAGCAATTTATAATATAAAATTTATAATATAAAACGAAGTGAGTAAAAAAAAGAAAAAAATAATCCACTGCTCCTTATATTCCTCCGCCGTGGCCGTTGCTTCTCTCCCCTTCTCCGCCTCCGCCCTCACCGGTCACCGCTTCCGCCATGGCCGCCTCGCGGGGGTCGCCGCTTCTAGGGTTCCGAGCCCTCGCGCTCGCGCTGCTGCTTGCGATCCTCCTATTGCTCGGCTGCTCCGCCGCCGCGGCGTATGCGGGGGCGGGCGCGGAGGTGGAGGGGGTGCTGAGGCAGGTGGTTGGGAGGAGGGGCGACGACGACGGTGGTGGTAGTGGGAACTTCTTCGAGCCGTTCAACGTGACGTACGACCACCGCGCGGTGCTCATCGGTGGGAAGCGGAGGATGCTCGTCTCCGCGGGGCTGCACTACCCGCGCGCCACACCCGAGGTGAGCTTGGGCATTGGGGGCGGAATCGGTGTTTGGGGGTGCCTGGGTGGTGTGGGATTGGTTGTGGATGCTGCGATCGAGATGGGTTGGGTGGGTGGAGGTGGATGCTAGTGTGAGCGTGTGCTCCGGAGGAGTGGGACTCCTGGGATTCTGGGATTAGCAGCCTGAAATTGGCGTTATTTCCGGTTCGTCTTGGACTGGAGGCGCCTTGTTAGTGCGAGATCGTTGATAATTTCTCCTTCAATATGTATTTTATATCTTAGTTGGTCGTCTTCTAGCTTTGTGGCCCGTATTTTAGGCGCCACACCATTGGGTTTCGGGATGCTGCAGTTTCGAAGCATACTTGACATTGTTAATCCAGCCATCATATTAAACTTCTGGTTGGTTTCAACTGCTATGCTGTTTAAACTACTCGTTGATTTGCTCTGAGCACATGTTTTGCTTGCAGATGTAACACATTGTGTGCTAGAGTTGATTGGGCTTGAGCATATCGATTTAGCATTATATGAATATAACCTGACTTGTTTTTTACAATCTTACAAGAGTAGTTTCTTTTAGTTGAGCAGCTGCTCCTCCTGTTATTTTTTCCCCTTTTTGTTCACTGCAAGGTATAGCAACAAGTTGGCCATCTCTGTGTCTTACTCCTTGTTTTTAAGACTCATTTAATTGATATACAAATTATGTCAGATGTGGCCTAGTTTAATTACAAAGTGCAAGGAGGGTGGTGCAGATGTAATTGAGACCTATGTCTTTTGGAATGGCCATGAGCCAGCCAAAGGTCAGGTAATATAGTTGCTCAAATATTCATTTGTATTGGTTCATTTGGTACTTAAGTGTTAACTTATGTTTGTTCCGTACATTTTGCCCAGTATTACTTTGAAGAAAGATTTGATATTGTGAAATTTGCGAAGCTGGTGGCCGCCGAAGGTCTATTTCTTTTTCTTCGTATCGGTCCATATGCTTGTGCAGAATGGAATTTCGGGTCTGTTTATATCTTAGCATTTTACTCCATAACAGTTTTGCCTATTAGAGTATTGAATTGTGTCAGACGAAAAAGATTGCTTGTTACATGTTTGCAATCCTTTTTACCTTGTGCACATACACACTGCATTAACTAAAAAGGAACAGAGTAAAAATATTACAATATCATCTTTTTAGCTTGAGCATATCTTCACTGTAGCTACTGCTTACTTTAATTAGTAATGGTTGGGCATTGACTGGAACCTTCATTTTGTGGATCTAACTACATTAGGTATTCCCTATGATAATGTTGTTCCTTTTGTTTTAAAAAAAAACTTTTGAGAGGATGCCATGCTATACATGCTTAATTTATTGTCATGCATATTTCGTTGCTATTTTCTGTTTTAACCATTTGTGCCTGTAATATAATGCCACTAAAGCTAAGGAGGCTATTCTAGGATTCTCTATGAGCAGTTTACTCTATTAATTTGTTCTCATATCGGTCAGCATAAAAAAAATCAGTTTCACAGTTGTTCTCATGAATGAAGCTAGTCTAAACACTTAGAGAGCCATATATTTGTTCCATTATGTACTCTAGGCTGTTCATTTATTACTTCAGACATGTGTTTTTCTTCTTTCAATTAAATTTGATGTTTATTCATTGTATTTTCCTCTGTACTTTTGAACTTTACACAGTTCTATCTGGTTGTGATTCTCCTATTGAGAAACGCAACAACATAGTTTTTCTCTCTTTTACTTAACTTTGTTTTTTCATCCACTTCTACAGTGGTTTCCCAGTTTGGTTACGTGACATCCCTGGCATAGAATTCCGAACTGACAATGAGCCATTCAAGGTAAAACGATGAGTCGATGATACATGTCCTTCTATAGATCATATTACTTTTGTCTGATAATTTATATTATACAAACTTTACAACATTTAACACCAAGTCTGACAGGAAAGAATGCAGAATTACAACATGTAATGGTTTTTCAAGGGGCACGCACAAACACCATTCTAAGCACTAAATTTTCTAAATGTTTACAGGCTGAAATGCAGACTTTCGTGACAAAAATTGTCACTTTAATGAAAGAGGAGAAACTTTATTCTTGGCAAGGTGGTCCCATTATATTACAGCAGGTCTTTATACTATTCTCTGATGTTATTTCCCCAGTCAGTTGAGCATTTTCCAACTTCGTTACTTTTGACTTTTCAACAAGAATATGCACTATATTGCATGGCTAAATCTAGGTGATACCTTCTAAAGAGGCAAATCCTTGATGATTTGTAATCAATATTATTTTGTTTGGAATTCAGATGGTAAACTGACAACAATACTCGTGATCACTAATACTGGTGCAGTGGATTGTATTTATAGGTAATGGAAACAATGTAGTCTTGTGAAATCTCAATATTGGTTTTAGACGAGTTGATGCAAGAAAACTGGAATTAGCATCCAGTGTAGATGTGTCATCATGACCAAATTGGTCAATAACAGGACCACAATACCATATGCACCTTTTTGAGTCTCATATGTACCTTTTTGACTTGCACATCCGAAACCGAAGGATACAGTATATATTTGACATGCTTATATAACTGCTGATAATCTTTTATGCTTTTTGTTAGTAATACCATATATGTCCAAAAGTTGAAATGAAAATGGGCAGATGTCCCACATGACTTATCTTTTTGTCTGGCATTTCTGTGGGGAATGTTTGACAGATTGAAAACGAGTATGGGAATATTCAAGGAAATTATGGTCAAGCAGGGAAGAAATATATGCAATGGGCCGCTCAGATGGCAATTGGGCTTGACACTGGCATTCCTTGGGTGATGTGCAGGCAAACTGATGCTCCAGAAGAAATTGTAGGTGACCTCATCATCTTTTGATTCTTGTTAATATTATATTGTTTTTTAATTGTATGAAGTAGGTCAGTAGCTATTCATCCTTTTTGGCAGATCGATACGTGCAATGCATTTTATTGCGATGGTTTCAAGCCAAATTCTTACAATAAGCCAACAATATGGACTGAAGATTGGGATGGATGGTACGTGGTTTCTTCCTGGATTCCATCAGCTCTAGTTTACTCCAACTGCTACTACTATGAACATTTTGAAACTGTTATAACCTAGCAATTTTTGACTCAATGAGTACCAGTGTTAGACCTGACCCACTCAGTCGAGTAGGCCATCAGTTGGATAGCATGTTTCATTTGAGTATTGAACTGTACCAGTCTTTCTATGCATAGAAGCTTTACTAGTTAGCGAACTTGTGAAGACTTTCCAGAAATTAGGCAGATGCTAAAACATTGGAATGTGGTTTCTTCCTGGATTCCATCAGCTCTAGCTTTACTCCAACTGCTACTACTATGAACATTTTGGAACTGTTAGAACCTAGCAATTTTTGACTCCATGAGTACCAGTGTTAGACCTGACCCACTCAGTCGAGTAGGCCATCAGTTGGATAGCATGTTTCATTTGAATATTAAACTGTACCAGTCTTTCTATGCATAGAAACTTTACTAGTTAGCGAACTTGTGAGGACTTGCCAGAAATTAGGCAGATGCTAAAACATGGGAAAGTCGAAACTGTCTCCTTTAACTCCAGCAAGGCTGGTGTTAGTGCTTACGGTTTCAGAGTGGTGGTAGGGGGGAGGGGGGTGGACATGGAGAAAGGGAATAGGTATTTAGAGGGATGACTGAGGCACCAGTGGCGGGGATGGAGTGCTTGTGGTTGTGAGATGGTGGTGGTCTGGTGTGCAAGGGCGGCCAATCCTTATATTTTGGAACGGAGGGAGTACTTACCAAAAGATCCTACAAAACATGTCTACAGAAATTCATATGCAAGAAATCTGAACTGAGGGTGCATGATAGAGCCACCATTTCTCCTTTTGGGTACTAGAGATGGTTTGGTTCAGCAGTCCTCTATATATTTTTAATTGCTCCGTATTATCCAACGCTAAATTTCTGAGAGAATTAGTTTCGGGTTGTCATAAAAGGTTCTGCTGTAGAAAATTGTATTTCTGTTGTTATCATATTTTAAAACTGTTTGAATAACATATTAATGATCGATGATTTAAGTAGATTAACATTGCATTGTACACAGTTTTGAAAAGCTATTTATTTTCCATCCCTAGATCTACCATGTGGTCGATTATATGATAAATGTATCACAGAAACAATATTCGTTGTGGATAAACACTTCATGTTTGTCTAATTTAGTGAGGCACCAATTACCATTAGCTTATGTTTCATCCAGTTTTTGTTTGCTGTGTTACCTGATAATATATTATTATTTTCGAAGCCTTCACTCCACTGTTTGTTATTTTGTGTATAATATATTTCACTGTATTGCTTGAGAGTATATTTGCTATTCTCAAAGTGCACTCTGACTCTACAATTTCTTGTTTTGAGCATAACATGGTATGCTGACTGGGTGGACAGGTATGCGGACTGGGGGTGGAGCGTTACCTCACAGGCCAGCTGAAGACAGTGCTTTCGCTGTTGCTCGTTTCTACCAAAGAGGTGGAAGCTTACAAAATTATTACATGGTAACATTTTTCTTGAAGAGACTGAAATCCATAATTTTATTTTCCTTTCCATTGGTTAATTCCTTTGCTAACATTAAAAGTATCCGAATAGAAACAATGTTCGTCTCATACGTCAATCTTTTAAAAATCCATATTACAATTTGGTTTTCATACGTTAATCTTTTACTCGTCATAGCATGCATACTGTAAACAATAGAACCTTTGATGACTAGTATACATGAAGTACTTAGATCTATCACATAAATAGCTAGCAAACACTTTGATATCATTATATTTTTATAATTGTTCAATATATAATTCGAAAAAGTGGATGTTCAAACAAGTGTGCTGGATATGTTCAATTCTGTCTCTTGTTGAGATAATTTTTTTTGTGAGCTCCTGAATCTCTCATACTATTTTACGCCCCTGAGTTTTTCCTCATCGCCTGCATGCTCCTTTTTCATTTGTATCCCCTATATGCCCCTTCTGTTATTTGATCATGAGTTGATTGTTAATGTTGTTAGAAATGACCATATTGGCCTCACTCATGACCATAAACTGTAAGCTATCCTCTTACGTAAAATTGAAACCATCACAAAAAAAAATTGCAGCTATGAAATAGTCAAAGAAAGCAGGATTATTTCACCTCATGTTTGAACATTGTTTTTCTTTTCAAACTAATTTCAGTCAAATTAAAGAAATTTCAAAGGTCATGAAATTACCCGAACCACATTTTTTCTATTTTTGAAAAGCAGCATTTTATTTTTCTGGATGAACTTCAACCAAATTCGAAGAAATTCCAGAAGAGGAAGGAGAAAGTCACCCAAAATCTCTACTACGTTAAAAACGGAGTCGTCGTCCTCCATTTCCCCACTGCGGGCAGCACATCTGTGCGTGGAAAATAATCACCGGATCCAGTGTTTTATTCTCAATTATCCTCCTGAACCATCCCTAATTACATGGGTCTGTCCCGTTACAACATACGTGCATGCTACTAGTAACGGGAAAAAAAAGGTATTTTACCTATAATTTGGAGGACCTACAACTGTTTTCAATTTCAGGTTAATTTCAACCGAAGTTGGTTTTCTGATTTACATAATTTTTCCTAAAAATATTCCATGTAACCGAAAGGGAATTCATGGTGAGGGCTTTGATTTTGCTACATGATAATGGTCAGTTTAATAAACTTCGTGGTCAACTTACAGTCAAACTAACAGAATGGGCAGTCAGATATAAAGGAAAACCAAGGGACATATAGGGGATGAAACATAACACAGCACGAAAAGGATTGAGCAAAACGCGAGGGCATCCAAGTAATTTTCTTGTAGAAGAATGGTGCCACTATGTTCTCTTGCATTGTTGGATATCATATACTTCATCTGCTTGCATTGAGCCAAAAAAATCTGTACAGTTTTGTGCGCTCCCTGAATCTTCATTTTTTCATTGAACTGGTGTAAATGTCTATGAGAATCTAATGAACATAATAATAACTAGTTCTGTTGCTGATCCCATAGGCCATAATCAATTAGGCCACACCTGACCAGATGTAATGTAAAAGATCGATACTAGCTACTTGCTGTTCCTTTATTTATCTGGCTAGACAGCTATATAAATCTTGCCTGGATTTTTCAAGATGGGTTACTTGACTTATGCTGTATGGATTTGATCTTCAAGCTTATATAACACTGTAATGAAGAAGTATGGGCACTTGTATAACACACAACCACCCATCACCTCTCCTCCACCCTGGACCGCACTTTTGTATGCATTTTTGTCCTGCTACTTCAAGTATGTTTTTTGTCTTCAACTATTGATGCATATTTTATTCCATCATGAAGTATTTTCCCCTAGGCTTGACTGTAGTGATTTTTTAATAGTTTCCTGAGCAATAATGATTTTTAATAATTAGATCTAATAGTTCATATTTGATTTTGCAGTACTTTGGTGGAACAAATTTTGCACGGACAGCTGGTGGTCCACTTCAGATAACAAGCTACGATTATGATGCTCCAATTGATGAGTATGGTATGTAAAAGTTCTAAATAAATGTTAGATGTTTTAGGACCTTATCTTATTCTATTTAAAAGTTATATTGGGTTTCTTTGTTTTATATAAAGAGATGCTACCTGAGATCCATGAATTGCTATTTTCAGGTATATTAAGGCAGCCTAAGTGGGGGCATCTGAAAGATCTACACGCTGCTATCAAACTTTGTGAGCCAGCTCTTATTGCAGTGGATGGCTCACCTCAATATAAAGTTAGGATCAATGCAAGAGGTTGGTTGTCATCTTCTTTGTTTTGATTTCACACACATTTTCTGGACAATTCTATTACCTTCTTATTTAGGGAAGTGACACCATTTGTTCCAGCACTTTGATGTTTACGAGTTTACGTAAATTTTCCATTCTAAAAAAATAGTGGTAGACTGACATATGTAAAGCTATGGAAGGATCGATGGGTGTATGAGGTGACCTGGATTTGGTTACTGCTTACAGCAGCCGGTAGAGTTATGCAGGCCATCAAAGAACTAAAAAGAATCATCTATTGACTGTTATCATGGCTGCATAGCTGCAGCTCTATTTATACCCCATGGGAGCCTCTATTTCAAATGTTTGCCCACTGTAAACTTTGCTCTATGTGCTCACAGTTTTTCTGGGTTTTTAAATTAAATCTGTTTACATGCAAGCTCCATGGTTCCACCAAGTGAGCAGCCAACGTAGCTCCCTATGGGATGAATACTACTGGATATGTTTATCCATGCAAGAGAAAACGAGAGGGGTTAGCCCTTTTTTTAAAGAAAATAAAAGATGAGAGGTCAAAAAGACCTGAATGAGAAGTCCAGGGACAAAAACTGATGATCTCAGAAGTTTAATATGACATTTTTTTTTCTCGAACACGCAGGAGAGCTGCATATCATTATAATAATAAGAAGAAATAGAGGGTAAGAACCCTAGACGAAACCAAAAGATGACCTCAACCTAATACAAGCAAAACTATTTACTGCTCGGCATGAGGGCAAGAATGCCCTTAGCCCCGACCAAATCCCATTCATACAACTCTTCTCTAGCAAGCAGCAAGGCTTCAGGTTAATATGACATTCACTTTACATATTTAATTTCGATATTAGTTTGTCTTGTTTTCTGAGTAATTAACTGCTCTATATCTTAGCTGACAAAATTGCCCTCTAGTAGGCAGAAACTAGCTGCTTTACTTTTTGTATAGGTAAAAGTTGAATTTTATCAAAGTTCTCTAAATTCCTTGAAGTTTCAACTTCAAGTAACATTTAGATTTTAGATACAAATGCCAACACAATCAATGCAAAGATACCCGAATCAATCAGTTTACATTTGTACTACTGGTTAACCAGTAACTTGCTGGATTTTGTAATCTGACCACTCAATTATTTCTTGTCTTTCTTTATGGGCATGGCAAGGGGTCCTAATGGAAGCACCAGAATAACAATGAAATGGCATAAACAAACCTTTTAATTTTGGCAGATGACCCTGCTGATCTCTTTCTTGTTAAGCACGTAATTTGCAAAAAATGTTTTTCTTGACTAATAGCCAATTCCATTACATGGCAAACAACTGGTGTCACTTACTGTAAAATTCGGAGATGTACCTGGACTAGACCAAACGGCATTGGTGTCAGCTGACACCAGTGCTACTACAATGGATCCGCCCTGGGTGTAAGTTGGGTCCACATGTCACACAAGGGGGGCTAAAGGTGCAGTTTTCTGATAAACCATTTGCTATTGTTGCCGTTTTGTGAAATACCCATAAACTTGTAGCAAAGTGATAGTTTTGACAAATATTTGTGGTCAATGTTATGGAAGTTTGAGTGTTCATTTTCTAAAGCATCTTACATTTATGAACAGAGGTAGTAGATGGCTATTGGTTAGCATGGCAGTCACACGGCTTAAGTTATAGTTATATTTGGCATGGATGTTGACTTACTTTATGTATATTTTACATTGCGAATGACTTACTTTGCGTACATTTTACATTGTGAAC
>AVCL02000016.1:0-66963 GCA_000573905.2 Oryza punctata | reverse complement strand
AAGCCAATATTGGTAGTAATTGACAAAAATTCGCCGGCGCGAGTCACGTAGTGATTTTTTGACACGGATGCACCCAATCCACCTCAATATGTCCAAAACTCATGTTTTGGTGCTTGTTCGAACTTTTTCGTTTCGGCTAAAAACATCGCACCCACGTGTGCCTTTATAAGCCAATATTGGCAGTAATTGACAAAAGTTCGCCGCGCCAGTTACGAAGTGATTTTTCGACACGTACGCACCCAATCCACTCTAATATGTCCAAAACTCATGTTTTGGGTCTTTTTGGACTTGTTCGTTTCGGCTAAAAACATCGCATCCACGTGTGCCAATATTGGCATTAATTGACAAAAGTTCGCCGCGCGAGCCACGTATTGATTTTTTGACACGGACGCACCCAATCCACCACAATATGTCCAAAACTCATGTTTTGGTGCTTTTCGAACTTTTTCGTTCCGGCAAAAAAACATCGCACCCACGTGTGCCTTTATAAGCCAATATTGGCAGTAATTGACAAAAGTTCGTCACGCGAGTCACGTAGTGATTTTTTGACACGGACGCACCCAATCCACCAAAATATGTCCAAAACTCATGTTTTGGTGCTTTTCGAACTTTTTCGTTCCGGCTAAAAACATCGCACCACGTGTGCCCTTATAAGCCAATATTGGTAGTAATTGACAAAAATTCGCCGGCGCGAGTCACGTGGTGATTTTTTGACACGAACGCACCCAATCCACCTCAATATGTCCAAAACTCATGTTTTGGTGCTTTTCGAACTTTTTCGTCCGGCTAAAAACATCGCACCCACGTGTGCCTTTATAAGCCAATATTGGCAGTAATTGACGAACGTTCGCTGCGCCAGTCACGAAGTGATTTTTGACACGTACGCACCCAGTCCACTCCAATATGTCCAAAACTCATGTTTTGGTGTTTTTCGAACTTTTTCGTTCCGGCTAAAAACATCGCACCCACGTGTGCCTTTATAAGCCAATATTGGTAGTAATTGACAAAAATTCGCCGGCGCGAGTCACGTAGTGATTTTTTGACACGGACGCACCCAATCCACCTCAATATGTCCCAAACTCATGTTTTGGTGCTTTTCGAACTTTTTCGTCCGGCTAAAAACATCGCACCCACGTGTGCCTTTATAAGCCAATATTGGCAGTAATTGACGAAAGTTCGCCGCGCCAGTCACGAAGTGATTTTTGACACGTACGCACCCAGTCCACTCCAATATGTCCAAAACTCATGTTTTGGGTCTTTTTGAACTTTTTCGTTTCGGCTAAAAACATCGCATCCACGTGTGCCAATATTGGCATTAATTGACAAAAGTTCGCCGCGCGAGTCACGTAGTGATTTTTTGACACGGACGCACCCAATCCACCACAATATGTCCAAAACTCGTGTTTTGGTGCTTTTCGAACATTTTCGTTCCGGCTAAAAACATCGCACCCACGTGTGCCTTTATAAGCCAATATTGGCAGTAATTGACAAAAGTTCGCCGCGCCAGTCACGAAGTGATTTTTGACACGTACGCACCCAGTCCACTCCAATATGTCCAAAACTCATGTTTTGGTGCTTTTCGAACTTTTTCGTTCCGGCTAAAAACATCGCACCACGTGTGCCCTTATAAGCCAATATTGGTAGTAATTGACAAAAATTCGCCGGCGCGAGTCACGTAGTGATTTTTTGACACGGATGCACCCAATCCACCTCAATATGTCCAAAACTCATGTTTTGGTGCTTTTCGAACTTTTTCGTTTCGGCTAAAAACATCGCACCCACGTGTGCCTTTATAAGCCAATATTGGCAGTAATTGACAAAAGTTCGCCGCGCCAGTTACGAAGTGATTTTTCGACACGTACGCACCCAATCCACTCTAATATGTCCAAAACTCATGTTTTGGGTCTTTTTGAACTTGTTCGTTTCGGCTAAAAACATCGCATCCACGTGTGCCAATATTGGCATTAATTGACAAAAGTTCGCCGCGCGAGCCACGTATTGATTTTTTGACACGGACGCACCCAATCCACCACAATATGTCCAAAACTCATGTTTTGGTGCTTTTCGAACTTTTTCGTTCCGGCAAAAAACATCGCACCCACGTGTGCCTTTATAAGCCAATATTGGCAGTAATTGACAAAAGTTCGTCGCGCGAGTCACGTAGTGATTTTTTGACACGGACGCACCCAATCCACCAAAATATGTCCAAAACTCATGTTTTGGTGCTTTTCGAACTTTTTCGTTCCGGCTAAAAACATCGCACCACGTGTGCCCTTATAAGCCAATATTGGTAGTAATTGACAAAAATTCGCCGGCGCGAGTCACGTGGTGATTTTTTGACACGGACGCACCCAATCCACCTCAATATGTCCAAAACTCATGTTTTGGTGCTTTTCGAACTTTTTCGTCCGGCTAAAAACATCGCACCCACGTGTGCCTTTATAAGCCAATATTGGCAGTAATTGACGAACGTTCGCTGCGCCAGTCACGAAGTGATTTTTGACACGTACGCACCCAGTCCACTCCAATATGTCCAAAACTCATGTTTTGGTGTTTTTCGAACTTTTTCGTTCCGGCTAAAAACATCGCACCCACGTGTGCCTTTATAAGCCAATATTGGTAGTAATTGACAAAAATTCGCCGGCGCGAGTCACGTAGTGATTTTTTGACACGGACGCACCCAATCCACCTCAATATGTCCCAAACTCATGTTTTGGTGCTTTTCGAACTTTTTCGTCCGGCTAAAAACATCGCACCCACGTGTGCCTTTATAAGCCAATATTGGCAGTAATTGACGAAAGTTCGCCGCGCCAGTCACGAAGTGATTTTTGACACGTACGCACCCAGTCCACTCCAATATGTCCAAAACTCATGTTTTGGGTCTTTTTGAACTTTTTCGTTTCGGCTAAAAACATCGCATCCACGTGTGCCAATATTGGCATTAATTGACAAAAGTTCGCCGCGCGAGTCACGTAGTGATTTTTTGACACGGACGCACCCAATCCACCACAATATGTCCAAAACTCGTGTTTTGGTGCTTTTCGAACATTTTCGTTCCGGCTAAAAACATCGCACCCACGTGTGCCTTTATAAGCCAATATTGGCAGTAATTGACAAAAGTTCGCCGCGCCAGTCACGAAGTGATTTTTGACACGTACGCACCCAGTCCACTCCAATATGTCCAAAACTCATGTTTTGGTGCTTTTCGAACTTTTTCGTTCCGGCTAAAAACATCGCACCACGTGTGCCCTTATAAGCCAATATTGGTAGTAATTGACAAAAATTCGCCGGCGCGAGTCACGTAGTGATTTTTTGACACGGATGCACCCAATCCACCTCAATATGTCCAAAACTCATGTTTTGGTTCTTTTCGAACTTTTTCGTTTCGGCTAAAAACATCGCACCCACGTGTGCCTTTATAAGCCAATATTGGCAGTAATTGACAAAAGTTCGCCGCGCCAGTTACGAAGTGATTTTTCGACACGTACGCACCCAATCCACTCTAATATGTCCAAAACTCATGTTTTGGGTCTTTTTGAACTTGTTCGTTTCGGCTAAAAACATCGCATCCACGTGTGCCAATATTGGCATTAATTGACAAAAGTTCGCCGCGCGAGCCACGTATTGATTTTTTGACACGGACGCACCCAATCCACCACAATATGTCCAAAACTCATGTTTTGGTGCTTTTCGAACTTTTTCGTTCCGGCAAAAAACATCGCACCCACGTGTGCCTTTATAAGCCAATATTGGCAGTAATTGACAAAAGTTCGTCGCGCGAGTCACGTAGTGATTTTTTGACACGGACGCACCCAATCCACCAAAATATGTCCAAAACTCATGTTTTGGTGCTTTTCGAACTTTTTCGTTCCGGCTAAAAACATCGCACCACGTGTGCCCTTATAAGCCAATATTGGTAGTAATTGACAAAAATTCGCCGGCGCGAGTCACGTGGTGATTTTTTGACACGGACGCACCCAATCCACCTCAATATGTCCAAAACTCATGTTTTGGTGCTTTTCGAACTTTTTCGTCCGGCTAAAAACATCGCACCCACGTGTGCCTTTATAAGCCAATATTGGCAGTAATTGACGAACGTTCGCTGCGCCAGTCACGAAGTGATTTTTGACACGTACGCACCCAGTCCACTCCAATATGTCCAAAACTCATGTTTTGGTGTTTTTCGAACTTTTTCGTTCCGGCTAAAAACATCGCACCCACGTGTGCCTTTATAAGCCAATATTGGTAGTAATTGACAAAAATTCGCCGGCGCGAGTCACGTAGTGATTTTTTGACACGGACGCACCCAATCCACCTCAATATGTCCCAAACTCATGTTTTGGTGCTTTTCGAACTTTTTCGTCCGGCTAAAAACATCGCACCCACGTGTGCCTTTATAAGCCAATATTGGCAGTAATTGACGAACGTTCGCCGCGCCAGTCACGAAGTGATTTTTCGACACGTACGCACCCAATCCACTCCAATATGTCCAAAACTCATGTTTTGGGTCTTTTTGAACTTTTTCGTTTCGGCTAAAAACATCGCATCCACGTGTGCCAATATTGGCATTAATTGACAAAAGTTCGCCGCGCGAGTCACGTAGTGATTTTTTGACACGGACGCACCCAATCCACCACAATATGTCCAAAACTCATGTTTTGGTGCTTTTCGAACATTTTCGTTCCGGCTAAAAACATCGCACCCACGTGTGCCTTTATAAGCCAATATTGGCAGTAATTGACAAAAGTTCGCCGCGCCAGTCACGAAGTGATTTTTGACACGTACGCACCCAGTCCACTCCAATATGTCCAAAACTCATGTTTTGGTGCTTTTCGAACTTTTTCGTTCCGGCTAAAAACATCGCACCACGTGTGCCCTTATAAGCCAATATTGGTAGTAATTGACAAAAATTCGCCGGCGCGAGTCACGTAGTGATTTTTTGACACGGATGCACCCAATCCACCTCAATATGTCCAAAACTCATGTTTTGGTGCTTTTCGAACTTTTTCGTTTCGGCTAAAAACATCGCACCCACGTGTGCCTTTATAAGCCAATATTGGCAGTAATTGACAAAAGTTCGCCGCGCCAGTTACGAAGTGATTTTTCGACACGTACGCACCCAATCCACTCTAATATGTCCAAAACTCATGTTTTGGGTCTTTTTGAACTTGTTCGTTTCGGCTAAAAACATCGCATCCACGTGTGCCAATATTGGCATTAATTGACAAAAGTTCGCCGCGCGAGCCACGTATTGATTTTTTGACACGGACGCACCCAATCCACCACAATATGTCCAAAACTCATGTTTTGGTGCTTTTCGAACTTTTTCATTCCGGCAAAAAACATCGCACCCACGTGTGCCTTTATAAGCCAATATTGGCAGTAATTGACAAAAGTTCGCCGCGCCAGTTACGAAGTGATTTTTCGACACGTACGCACCCAATCCACTCTAATATGTCCAAAACTCATGTTTTGGGTCTTTTTGAACTTGTTCGTTTCGGCTAAAAACATCGCATCCACGTGTGCCAATATTGGCATTAATTGACAAAAGTTCACCGCGCGAGCCACGTATTGATTTTTTGACACGGACGCACCCAATCCACCACAATATGTCCAAAACTCATGTTTTGGTGCTTTTCGAACTTTTTCGTTCCGGCAAAAAACATCGCACCCACGTGTGCCTTTATAAGCCAATATTGGCAGTAATTGACAAAAGTTCGTCGCGCGAGTCACGTAGTCATTTTTTGACACGGACGCACCCAATCCACCAAAATATGTCCAAAACTCATGTTTTGGTGCTTTTCGAACTTTTTCGTTCCGGCTAAAAACATCGCACCCACGTGTGCCTTTATAAGCCAATATTGGCATTAATTGACAAAAGTTCGCCGCGCCAGTCACGAAGTGATTTTTTCGACCCGTACACACCCAATCCACTCCAATTTTTCCAAAACTCATGTTTTGGTGCTTTTGGAACTTTTTCGTTTCGGCTAAAAACATCGCACCCACGTGTGCCAATATTGCCATTAATTGACAAAAGTTCACCGCGCGAGTCACGTGGTGATTTTTTGACACGGATGCACCCAATCCACCACATTATGTCCAAAACTCATGTTTTGGTGCTTCTCGAACATTTTCGTTCCGGCTAAAAACATCGCACCCACGTGTGCCTTTATAAGCCAATATTGGCATTAATTGACAAAAGTTCGCCGCGCCAGTCACGAAGTGATTTTTCGACATGTACGCACCCAATCCACTCCAATATGTCCAAAACTCATGTTTTGGGTCTTTTTGAACTTTTTCGTTTCGGCTAAAAACATCGCACCCACGTGTGCCAGTATTGGCATTAATTGACAAAAGTTCGCCGCGCGAGTCACGTAGTGATTTTTTGACACGGACGCACCCAATCCACCATGATATGTCCAAAACTCATGTTTTGGTGCTTTTCGAACTTTTTCGTTCCGGCTAAAAACATCGCACCTACGTGTGCCTTTATAAGCCAATATTGGCTGTAATTGACAAAAGTTCGTCGCGCGAGTCACGTAGCGATTTTTTGACACGGACGCTCCCAATCCACCTCAATATGTCCGAAACTCATGTTTTGGTGCTTTTCGAACTTTTTCGTTCCGGCTAAAAACATCGCACCCACGTGTGCCTTTATAAGCCAATATTGGCATTAATTGACAAAAGTTCGCCGCGCCAGTCACGAAGTGATTTTTCGACACGTACGCACCCAATCCACTCCAATATGTCCAAAACTCATGTTTTGGTGCTTTTGGAACTTTTTCGTTTCGGCTAAAAACATCGCACCCACGTGTGCCAATATTGCCATTAATTGACAAAAGTTCACCGCGCGAGTCACGTGGTGATTTTTTGACACGTATGCACCCAATCCACCTCAATATGTCCAAAACTCATGTTTTGGTGCTTTTCGAACTTTTTCGTTTCGGCTAAAAACATCGCACCCACGTGTGCCTTTATAAGCCAATATTGGCAGTAATTGACAAAAGTTCGCCGCGCCAGTTACGAAGTGATTTTTCGACACGTACGCACCCAATCCACTCCAATATGTCCAAAACTCATGTTTTGGGGCTTTTTGAACTTTTTCGTTCCGGCTAAAAACATCGCACCCACGTGTGCCAATATTGGCATTAATTGACAAAAGTTCGCCGCGCGAGTCACGTAGTGATTTTTTGACACGGACGCACCCAATCCACCATGATATGTCCAAAACTCATGTTTTGGTGCTTTTCGAACTTTTTCGTTCCGGCTAAAAACATCGCACCTACGTGTGCCTTTATAAGCCAATATTGGCAGTAATTGACAAAAGTTCGTCGCGCGAGTCACGTAGCGATTTTTTGACACGGACGCTCCCAATCCACCTCAATATGTCCAAAACTCATGTTTTGGTGCTTTTCGAACTTTTTCGTTTCGGCTAAAAACATCGCACCCACGTGTGCCAATATTGGCATTAATTGACAAAAGTTCGCCGCGTGAGTCACGTAGTGATTTTTTGACACGCACGCACCCAATCCACCTCAATATGTCCAAAACTCATGTTCTGGTGCTTTTCGAACATTTTCGTTCCGGCTAAAAACATCGCACCCACGTGTGCCTTTATAAGCCAATATTGGCAGTTATTGACAAAAGTTCGCTGCGCCAATTACGAAGTGATTTTTCGACACGTACGCACCCAATCCACTCCAATATGCCCAAAACTCATGTTTTGGGGCTTTTTGAACTTTTTCGTCCCGGCTAAAAACATCGCACCCACGTGTGCCTTTATAAGCCAATATTGGCATTAATTGACAAAAGTTCACCGCGCTAGTCACGAAGTGATTTTTCGACACGTACGCACCCAATCCACTCCAATATGTCCAAAACTCATGTTTTGGTGCTTTTCGAACTTTTTCGTTGCGGCTAAAAACATCGCACCCACGTGTGCCTTTATAAGCCAATATTGGCAGTAATTGACAAAAGTTCGCCGCGCCAGTTACAAAGTGATTTTTCGACACGTACGCACCCAATCCACTCCAATATGTCCAAACCTCATGTTTTGGGGCTTTTTGAACTTTTTCGTTCCGGCTAAAAACATCGCACCCACGTGTGCCAGTATTGGCAGTTATTGAAAAAAGTTCGCCGCGCCAGTCACGAAGTGATTTTTCGACACGTACGCACCCAATCCACTCCAATATGTCCAAAACTCATGTTTTGGTGCTTTTTGAACTTTTTCGTTCCGGCTAAAAACATCGCACCCACGTGTGGCTTTATAAGCCAATATTGGCATTAATTAACAAAACTTCGCCGCGCTAGTCACGTAGTGATTTTTTGACACGTACGCACCCAATCCACCACAGTATGTCCAAAACTCATGTTTTGGTGCTTTTCGAACTTTGTCGTTCCGGCTAAATACATCGCACCCACGTGTGCCTTTATAAGCCAATATTGGCATTAATTGACAAAAGTTTGCCGCGCCAGTCACGAAGTGATTTTCGACACGTACGCACCCAATCCACTCCAATATGTCAAAAACTCATGTTTTGGGGCTTTTTGACCTTTTTCGTTCCGGCTAAAAACATCGCATCCACGTGTGGCTTTATAAGCCAATATTGGCATCAATTGACAAAAGTTCGCCGCGCCAGTCACGTAGTGATTTTTCCACACGGACACACCCAATCCACCACAATATGTCCAAAACTCATGTTTTGGTGCTTTTCGAACTTTGTCGTTCCGGCTAAATACATTGCACCCACGTGTGCCTTTATAAGCCAATATTGGCATTAATTGACAAAAGTTCGCCGCGATAGTCACGAAGTGATTTTTCGACACGTACGCACCCAATCCACTCCAGTATGTCCAAAACTCATGTTTTGCTGCTTATTGAACTTTTTCGTTCCGGCTAAAAACATCGCACCCACGTGTGCCAATATTGGCATTAATTGTCAAAAGTTCGCCGCACGAGTCACGTAGTGATTTTTTGACACGGACACACCCAATCCACCTCAATATGTCCAAAACTCATGGTTTGGTGATTTTCGAACTTTTTCGTTCTAGCTAAAAACATCGCACCCACGGGTGCCCTTATAAGCCAATATTGGCAGTAATAGATAAAAGTTCACCACGCCAGTCACGAAGTGATTTTTGACACGTACGCACCCAATCCTCCTCAATATGTCCAAAACTCATGTTTTGGGGCTTTTTCAACTTTTTCGTTCCGGCTAAAAACATCGCACCCACGTGTGCCTTTATAAGCCAATATTGGCACTAATTGACAAAAGTTCGCCGCGCCAGTCACGAACTGATTTTTCCACACGTACACACCCAATCCACTCCAATTTTTCCAAAACTCATGTTTTGGTGCATTTTGAACTTTTTCGTTTCGGCTAAAAACATCACACCCACGTGTGCCTTGTAAGCCTATATTGGCAGTAGTTGACAAAAGTTCGGTGCGCGAGTCACGAATTGATTTTTCCACACGTACACACCCAATCCACTCCAATATGTCCAAAACACATGTTTTGGTTCATTTTGAACTTTTTCGTTCCGGCTACAAACATCGCACCCACGTGTGCCAATATTGGCATTAATTGACAAAAGTACGCCGCGCGATTCACGTAGTGATTTTTTGATACGGACGCACGCAATCCACCTCAATATGTCTAAAACTCGCGGTTTGGTGATTTTCGAACTTTTCGTTCCGGCTAAAAACATCGCACCCACGGGTGCCTTTATAAGCCAATATTGGCAGTAATTGATAAAAGTTCGCCACGCCAGTCACGAAGTGATTTTTGACACGTACGCACCCAATCCACTCCAATATGTCCAAAACTCAAGTTTTGGGGATTTTTGAACTTTTTCGTCCTGGTTAAAAACATCACACCCACGTGTGCCTTTATAAGCCAATATTGGCATTAATTGACAAAAGTTCACCGCGCCAGTCACGAAGTGATTTTTCGACACGTACGCCCCAATCCACTCCAATATGTCCAAAACTCATGTTTTGCTGCTTTTTGAACTTTTTCGTTCCGGCTAAAAACATCGCACCCACGTGTGCCATTATAAGCCAATATTGGCATTAATTGACAAAAGTTCGCCGCGCCAGTCACGAAGTGATTTTTCCACACGTACACACCCAATCCACTCCAATATGTCCAAAACACATGTTTTGGTTCATTTTGAACTTGTTCATTTCGGCTAAAAACACCACACCCACGTGTGCCTTGTAAGCCAATATTGGCAGTAATTGACAAAAGTTCGCCGCGCCAGTCACGAATTGATTTTTCGACACGTACGCACCAATCCACTCCAATATGTCCAAGACTCATGTTTTGGTGCTTTTTGAACTTTTTCGTTTCGGCTAAAAACATCGCACCCACGTGTGCCAATATTGGCATGAATTGACAAAAGTTCGCCACGCGAGTCACGTAGTGATTTTTCGACACGGACGCACCCAATCCACCACAATATGTCCAAAACTAATGTTTTGGTGCTTTTCGAACATTGTCGTTCCAGCTAAAAACATCGCACCCACGTGTGCCTTTATAAGCCAATATTGGTAGTAAATGACAAAAGTTCGCCGCGCCAGTCACGAAGTGATTTTTCGACACGGACGCACCCAATCCACCACAAGATGTCCAAAACTAATGTTTTGGTGCTTTTCGAACTTTGTCGTTCCGGCGAAAAACATCGCACACACGTGTGCCTTGTAAGCCAATATTGGCATTAATTGACAAAAGTTCGCCGCGCCAGTCACGAATTAATTTTTCCACACGTACGCACCAATCCACTCCAATATGTCCAAAACTCATGTTTTGGTGCTTTTTGAACTTTTTCGTTTCGGCTAAAAACATCGCACCCACATGTGCCAATATTGGCATTAATTGTCAAAAGTTCGCCGCACGAGTCACGTAGTGATTTTTTGACACTGACGCAACCAATCCACCTCAATATGTCCAAAACTCATGTTTTGGTGCATTTTGAACTTTTTCGTTTCAGCTAAAAACATCGCACCCACGTGTGCCTTGTAGGCCAATATTGGCAGTAATTGACAAAAGTTCGCCGCGCCAGTCACGAAGTGATTTTTCGACACGTACGCACCCAATCCACTCCAATATGTCCAAAACTCATGTTTTGGGGCTTTTTAAACTTTTTCGTTCCGGCTAAAAACATCGCACCCACGTGTGCCTTTATAAGCCAATATTGGCATTAATTGACAAAAGTTCGCCGCGCCAGTCACGAAGTGATTTTTCCACACGTACACACCCAATCCACTCCAATATGTCCAAAACACATGTTTTGGTGCATTTTGAACTTGTTCGTTTCGGCAAAAAAGATCACACCCACGTGTGCCTTGTAAGCCAATATTGGCAGTAATTGAAAAAAGTTCGCCGCGCTAGTCACGAATTGATTTTTCGACACGTACGCACCAATCCACTCCAATATGTCCAAAACTCATGTTTTGGTGCTTTTTGAACTCTTTCGTTCCGGCTAAAAACATCGCACCCACGTGTGCCTTTATAAGCCAATATTGGCAGTAATTGACAAAAGCTCGCTGCGCCAGTTACGAAGTGATTTTTCGGCACGTACGCACCCAATCCACTCCAATATGTCCAAAACTTATGTTTTGGTGCTTTTTGAACTTTTTCGTTTCGGCTAAAAACATCGCACCCACGTGTGCCAATATTGGCATGAATTGACAAAAGTTCGCCACGCGAGTCACGTAGTGATTTTTCGACACGGACGCACCCAATCCACCACAATATGTCCAAAACTAATGTTTTGGTGCTTTTCGAACTTTGTCGTTCCAGCTAAAAACATCGCACCCACGTGTGCCTTTATAAGCCAATATTGGTAGTAAATGACAAAAGTTCGCCGCGCCAGTCACGAAGTGATTTTTCGACACGGACGCACCCAATCCACCACAAGATGTCCAAAACTAATGTTTTGGTGCTTTTCGAACTTTGTCGTTCCGGCGAAAAACATCGCACACACGTGTGCCTTGTAAGCCAATATTGGCATTAATTGACAAAAGTTCGCCGCGCCAGTCACGAATTAATTTTTCCACACGTACGCACCAATCCACTCCAATATGTCCAAAACTCATGTTTTGGTGCTTTTTGAACTTTTTCGTTTCGGCTAAAAACATCGCACCCACGTGTGCCAATATTGGCATTAATTGTCAAAAGTTCGCCGCACGAGTCACGTAGTGATTTTTTGACACTGACGCAACCAATCCACCTCAATATGTCCAAAACTCATGTTTTGGTGCATTTTGAACTTTTTCGTTTCAGCTAAAAACATCGCACCCACGTGTGCCTTGTAGGCCAATATTGGCAGTAATTGACAAAAGTTCGCCGCGCCAGTCACGAAGTGATTTTTCGACACGTACGCACCCAATCCACTCCAATATGTCCAAAACTCATGTTTTGGGGCTTTTTAAACTTTTTCGTTCCGGCTAAAAACATCGCACCCACGTGTGCCTTTATAACCAATATTGGCATTAATTGACAAAAGTTCGCCGCGCCAGTCACGAAGTGATTTTTCCACACGTACACACCCAATCCACTCCAATATGTCCAAAACACATGTTTTGGTGCATTTTCAACTTGTTCGTTTCGGCAAAAAAGATCACACCCACGTGTGCCTTGTAAGCCAATATTGGCAGTAATTGAAAAAAGTTCGCCGCGCTAGTCACGAATTGATTTTTCGACACGTACGCACCAATCCACTCCAATATGTCCAAAACTCATGTTTTGGTGCTTTTTGAACTCTTTCGTTCCGGCTAAAAACATCGCACCCACGTGTGCCTTTGTAAGCCAATATTGGCAGTAATTGACAAAAGCTCGCTGCGCCAGTTACGAAGTGATTTTTCGGCACGTACGCACCCAATCCACTCCAATATGTCCAAAACTTATGTTTTGGTGCTTTTTGAACTTTTTCGTTTCGGCTAAAAACATCGCACCCACGTGTGCCAATATTGGCATTTATTGATAAAAGTTCGCAGCGCGAGTCACATAGTGATTTTTTGACACTGACGCACCCAATCCACCTCAATATGTCCAAAACTCATGTTTTGGTGCATTGTGAATTTTTTCGTTCCGGATAAAAATATCGCACCCACGTGTGCCTTCATAAGCCAATATTGACATTAATTGACAAAAGTTCGCCGCGCCAGTCACGAAGTGATTTTTCGACACGTACACACCCAATCCACTCCAATTTTTCCAAACCTCATGTTTTGGTGCTTTTCGAACTTTTTCGTTTCGGCTAAAAACATTGCACCCACGTGTGCCAATATTGGCATGAATTGACAAAAGTTCGCCGCGCGAGTCACGTAGTGATTTTTTGACACGGACGCACCCAATCCACCACAATATGTCCAAAACTAATGTTTTGGTGCTTTTCGAACTTTGTCGTTCCAGCTAAAAACATCGCACCCACGTGTGCCTTTATAAGGCAATATTGGCAGTAATTGACAAAAGTTCGCCGCGCCAGTCACGAACTGATTTTTCGACACGTACGCACCCAATCCACTCGAATATGTCCAAAACTCATGTTTTGGTACTTTTTGAACTTTTTCGTTCCGGCTAAAAACATCGCACCCACGTGTGGCTTTATAAGCCAATATTGGCATTAATTGACAATAGTTCGCCGCGCCAGTCACGTAGTGATTTTTTGACACGTACGCACCCAATCCACCAATATGTCCAAAACTCATGTTTTGGTGCTTTCACCGCGCCAGTCACGAAGTGATTTTTCGACACGTACGCACCCAATCCACTCCAATATGTCCAAAACTCATGTTTTGGTGCTTTTTCAACTTTTTCGTTCCGGCTAAAAACATCGCACCCACGTGTGGCTTTATAAGCCAATATTGGCATTAATTGACAAAAGTTCGTGATACAGCAACGGGGGTTCCCAATTTTTCGATGAGAGGAGGATAACTTCGATTTGGGGGAGGAGATGACGTTGGCGGTCCGACTACAACTACCACAGGGGTGCTGCGCCTTAGCAACCGGTACACCAACTCCACTTTGTTGCTGTTCTTGCCGTGCCAAGAACAACCTTGAACCTGCAAGCAATCGAAGAACAAGCAAGAACAAGTTGACAAGGAAACAGCTCACGGCACTTGTCAAATGATAAAACTGAATCACACGAAGGTGGGGTTCTGAATACAAGTATCCGGGTGGTCTAGCCGACACACGCGAGTACAAGGAAGTAGCTGAAGCTAAACTTGCATCTAAACAAAACCCAAAATGCAAAATGGTGGCTGCTAGGTGTTTATATAGGTGGTAGAATGACCAGGAGAGGAGGTGGGAACAAACCCTAGTTTTTGTGGACCCCTAATGGGCTATAAAGATACAAGGCCCAAGCCCATGTTTCTTGTGCAAAAACTATTTTGGTCATTGTGAGCAGCTTCGGTCAAATCTGATGGTGAGGCCGGACATTGCTGAAAGTATACGACGTGATCTTTCCAACAAGTACTCATTTGCCCCCATTGTCCTCCGGAGTGAAGAGCATTGACTTTATGAAAGTAGCGCTGCCTAGTGTTGTCTGCGATCTGGTTCTTCCCCCATATTCCTAACAACAAGTAGATCACAACAACCAGTTAGTAGCACCCAATTCTGAGGAGAACTTGTATAAATAGCAGCTAGGAATGACTTTACCTGATAATTAAGTTCACGGGCTCGAGCTCTAGTCATTGGTCCTTGTTGTGCAATAGGCATGGTTGTATCGTTGGAAGGGATGTCCTCATCATCCTCCCCTTCTTGCATTTGAGTTGTCCTCGACTCAAGCTCATCTTCTTCTCCCAAATATGGCTTTAAATCTGCAATGTTAAATGTGGGGCTAACCCCAAAATCTGCAGGCAACTCAAGCTTGTATGCATTAACATTAATCTTTTGTAGCACTTTGAAAGGACCATCAGCTCTAAGTAACAACTTAGATTTTCTCAAATTAGGGAACCTATCTTTTCTCAAATGAAGCCAAACCAAATCACCGGGTTCAAAAGTAACATGTTTCTTTCCTTTGCTTCCAGCAAGTTTATACTTAGTATTCATGCGCTCTATGTTCTCCTTAGTGGTCTCATGCAGTTTTAACATCAATTCAGCACGTTGTTTTGCATCAAAGTTCACCCTCTCTGAAGTTGGAAGGGGTAAAAGATCAATAGGGGCACGGGGCAAAAGGCCATAAACAATCTCAAAAGGGCACTTCTTAGTAGTAGAATGTTGTGAACGATTATAAGCAAACTCAACATGAGGCAAACATTCTTCCCACATTTTAATATTCTTTTTCAAAACAGCCCTAAGCATTGTAGATAAAGTTCTATTCACAACCTCAGTTTGTCCATCAGTTTGAGGATGACAAGTAGTAGAAAATAAAAGTTTAGTCCCCAACTTAGCCCACAAGGTTCTCCAAAAATGACTAAGGAATTTTGCATCCCGATCAGAAACTATGGTGTTTGGCACTCCATGCAAGCGAACGATCTCACGAAAGAACAAATCTGCAACATGTGTAGCATCATCACTCTTTTGACATGGTATGAAATGCGCCATTTTAGAAAATCTGTCTACAACAACAAAGACACTATCCCTCCCCTTCTTTGTTCTAGGCAGTCCTAAAACAAAGTCCATAGAAATATCCTCCCAAGGCACACTAGGGACAGGCAGAGGCATATACAAACCATGAGGGTTAAGGTGTGACTTAGCTTTTTGGCATGTTGTGCAGCGAGCAACGAACCTCTCCACATCTCTCCTCATCTTGGGCCAAAAGAAATGATCAGCGAGGATATCCTCTGTCTTCTTCACACCGAAGTGTCCCATCAGCCCTCCTCCATGCGCCTCCTGCAACAATAACATACGTACGGAGCTAGCTGGAATGCATAGCTTATTAGCTCTAAACACAAACCCATTGGTGAGAACGAATTTGTTCCAAGTCTTTCCCTCCTTGCAATTCAACAACACATCTTTAAAGTCATCATCGTGTGCATATTGCTCTTTAATTGTTTCCAAGCCAAAAATCTTGAAGTCAAGTTGGGAAAGCATTGTGTAATGTCTAGACAAAGCATCAGCAATTACATTTTCTTTTCCCTTCTTGTGTTTGATGACATATGGAAAAGATTCAATAAATTCAACCCATTTGGCATGCCTACGGTTCAGTTTTGCTTGACTCCGAATGTGTTTCAAAGACTCATGATCAGAGTGTATAACAAATTCTTTGGGCCATAAATAATGTTGCCATGTTTCCAAAGTTCGCACTAGAGCAAATAATTCCTTATCATAAGTAGAATAATTCAAACTAGGTCCACTCAATTTCTCGCTGAAATATGCTATAGGTTTGCCTTCTTGTAACAACACACCACCCAAACCAATTCCACTAGCATCACATTCAAGCTCAAAAGTTTTATTGAAATCAGGAAGTTGGAGCAAAGGTGTGTGTGTTAACTTATCTTTTAAAGTGTCGAATGCATTCATTTGTGCAGCAGCCCAAGTGAATGTCACATTCCTCTTGGTAAGCTCATGTAGTGGGGCTGCAATGGTGCTGAAATCCTTCACAAAGCGGCGGTAGAACCCAGCAAGTCCTAGAAAGCTTCTCACTTGTGTGACCGATGTTGGAACCGGCCAGCTATGTATGGCTTCAACCTTGGCATGATCTACTTCAATTCCCTGCGGAGTCACAACATAGCCAAGAAAAGAAACTCGATCTGTGCAAAATGTGCATTTTTCAAGGTTACCAAATAAACGTGCATTACGTAGAGCATCAAATACAGCACGCAAATGATCATGATGATCCTCTTTTGATCTGCTATATATAAGAATGTCATCAAAATATACCACCACAAATCTGCCAATGAAAGCACGTAAAACTTCATTCATTAATCTCATGAAAGTGCTGGGCGCATTAGTGAGACCAAAGGGCATCACTAACCACTCATATAGGCCGAACTTAGTTTTAAAGGCTGTTTTCCATTCATCTCCTAACTTCATGCGAATTTGGTGGTAACCACTACGTAAATCAATTTTAGAGAACAGAAGTGAACCACTCAATTCATCAAGCATATCATCTAGCCTAGGGATAGGATGACGATATCTGATTGTGATGTTGTTAATTGCTCTACAGTCTACACACATGCGCCATGAGCCATCTTTCTTAGGAACTAAAAGCACGGGAACAGCACAAGGGCTAAGAGACTCACGCACATACCCCTTGTCGAGTAATTCTTGTACTTGACGCTGAATCTCCCTTGTTTCCTCTGGGTTTGTCCTGTATGATGCACGGTTTGGCAAGGAGGCCCCAGGAATGAGGTCAATCTGGTGCTCAATCCCTCGAATTGGTGGCAGCCCCGGTGGCACCTCCTTTGGAAAGACATCGGCGTACTCCTGCAAAAGGTTAGTGACCGGAGAAGGCAACGAAATAGGAGTATCGTCAAGTGAAAATAAAGTTTGTTTGCAAACCAAAGCATAGCACACAGCATTGTTAGTGTCAACTTCGTCCAAGTCAGATTTTGTTGCAATGAAACAAGATCCCTTAAGCTTAATCTCATTTTTACTATTATGAACATATTTGGTGGGTTTCTTCTTATGCTTCTCAAGTTCATTAGCCACAATCTGGTCCTCGCTCCTAGTTTGCTCCTGATTTTTTTGTTTGCTAGCTCTAGCAAGTTCATCCTTTAAAATAGCTTCAGGAGACATAGGATGTAACACAAGTTTTTTGCCATTATGCACAAAAGAGTACTGATTTGTTTTGCCAAAGTGTAAAGAATCCTTATCAAACTGCCATGGCCTACCTAATAACATAGAACACGCTTGCATAGGCACAACATCACAATTGATTGAGTCATGATAAGAACCAATGGAAAAATGCACTCTTACCAATCGTGTTACCTTTACCTTGCCGCTGCTATTAAGCCATTGTATATAGTAGGGCTGCGGGTGTGGCTGCGTGCTCAATGCAAGTTTCTCCACCATTTCTGCACTAGCCAAATTATTGCAGCTTCCTCCATCAATGATCACGCGGCAAGAGCGTTCCTTGATCACACACT
Organism: Oryza punctata; assembly: GCA_000573905.2. Lineage (NCBI taxonomy): Eukaryota > Viridiplantae > Streptophyta > Magnoliopsida > Poales > Poaceae > Oryza > Oryza punctata. The sequence continues at coordinate 48,926 of AVCL02000016.1, read as the reverse complement.
TGGTTTGAAACAAGATGTGGTGCTGATTTTGTTCAGCCCTCTCCATCTGCGCACTTAGCACGCGCTGCACCATTAGGCTCTCATAGTGCTCCGCAGCTTCAGCTCCAATATGTTCTTCATCTTCATGGGACGCGTCACCTTCTCCTGCATTGTTAGCTGCAAGCAAAGCATAGGTTTCTTCATCTAAATCACTAGCAGAGGAGTACCCACCATCAGCTCTCACGATCATTACACGTGTGCTTGGGCAGTCCTTGCGCACGTGACCAAAGCCCTTGCAGCGTAGGCACTGAATATCCCTTGTCCTTCCTGATGATGCCACTGATGATGAGCTCTTGGAAGGTATGGCAACAACCCCTCTTGTTGGTTCACTCGGGCATGGTGTAGAGATTGTTGTGGAGGGACGCAACTTGTTGCTTGAGGACGATGGTGCCGCTGCTCGAGTTGTCGGTGCAGCAGTATTGGAAGGTGTCCAAGAGCTAGCACGACCTGCAGAAATGTTAGTCCTGAAGCTAACTCTTCGTCCCTGCACTTCCCTTTCAGCTTTACAAGCAAGATGAAACAAACGATTAATTGAATTATATTCTTTGTAAGCTAGAATGTCCTGAATTTCTCGGTTCAGCCCACCCATGAATCTAGCCATACCAGCATCGTCATTTTCTACCAAACCACAACGGAGCATTCCTGTTTGTAATGCTTGATAATACTCTTCAACAGATTTGTTTCCTTGTCTAAGTTGTTGCAATTTATGCAGCAAATCACGTGCATGATATGAAGGAACAAATCTAGCTCGCATGATTCTTTTCATAGCATCCCAGGTTTGGGGAGTGTTATTTGGATTGGAACGAACAAATTCACTCCACCAAATGGATGCAAAATCAGTAAACTCACTAGTAGCAGCCCTAACACGTTTATTCTCAGGAAAATCATGACAAGCAAATTTCTGATCAATAGCTAACTCCCAAGTAAGATATGCATCAGGGTCATATTTTCCATCAAAGCAAGGAATGGTAAACTTGATCTTTCCTAAAGAATCGTCATTATCACGTACCTCCCGCCGTGGTGGAGCGCCCATGCCATGGCGCGGGCGGCGCTGTTGTCGTTGTGGACGACCAAGTACCTCCTCATCAAGCTCAGTGTCAGCTGCGTAGTCCACTTCTTCCCTTGCTGCGACGCTGCCGATAGCATCACGGCTAATGTGGTGGCGCCTAGCTAGCCCATCATGACCACCTTGGCCCATCCTCTCCAACATGTTCAAGATACCTGCAAGAGAAGTATTCACATCCGCAAGGGACCTCTCTAATGTGGAAAGCTTAGAGTTGGTGTTAATTTGAGCAGCCTCCAATTGACCAAGGCGATCATTGGCGACCCTAACATCCTCATCAAGTCCTTCAGCATGCTCCCTCACTTGGCGCTCAAAATGCTGTATGATGCCCTTTGTACGTGGTGAATGTTGAGGGTGCTCCCCGGAACCTCCTGACATGGTTAATAGGGAGCAAACAATTCACAAGAAATATGTCCTATCAACTATTGGAACTATGTGTTGTCCAACTCCATTTCTCCCACACTTGTCCAAACGAGTTCTTACATGTTCTTACTTTGCTATGGAGAAGGCGTTGGCTACCAGCAAGAACAGCAACAATGGTTAGCAGTACCGGAGCCGACAACAAGCACAATTCTGTGATGTAGTAGATAAAAACTTGTGGAGCTATAGGTGGCTGCAAGAATATCAAGGCACAGCTAGAACCACATTAATCAAAGTAAGTTGAATAATTGCTCAAAGATGGTATCGTGCTGGTCCTAGGTGAAACCCTGTTAGAGACGCGAGCCTAGTCACAAGCGTAGCCACTGAAAATAGCACCAAAGAACACAAACAAAACAGCAACAACAACTTCCTCTCTTCTCTTGTTTTTTTTTTCACTTCTGTTTTTTTTTCTTTCCTTTTTCTTCTTTTCTCTTTTTTTTTTGGTACAGCTAGTTGAAAGCTGAATTTTTTTTTCAGTGAATTTCGAAATTACTCAAAACAGCAGAAACCACTTCTTCTCTTTTCATTCAGCCAACAAGTCAACACAATGAAGTAAAGTGGGCTGGTTGGAGTTACTTGGTTCAGCCAACAAGCCAAAAGTGAGAGCACTTAAATGATTTCTTGGGAAGGGCTGATTCACTTCACAAAGTTGCAAAAGGGTTGGCTGTTGGTGGAGGCAGCAATAAATGCATTTGGGGGTGGCTGATGTTGTGATGAGGGTGCTGCTGGTTGTGGTGGACGAAAATTTGGTGGGGTTGAAGGTGGATTTCGTGGTGAATATGGTGGTGATGGTGGCAGCGGAATGGATATGATACTTGAGGTGATGGTGGCTGTGTTTGTGGTGGCAAAAACGTGAGCAGAACCCGAAACTCTAAAGGACTAAACTACTAGAACCAGCACTCAACCAACAATGCAACCAAGAACTCAACATGCAAAGATTAAGTAGAACATGATGAGTCTGGCCCAGGTGGGGTTGGACGAAAGCCCGACGCACCGATCCGGATTCCCCGAATCCCGCAATCTTAGCACCATACGCCCGAAGCACGACACACCGATCCGGATTTTTACCAAACCCCGCAATCTTAGCACCGCAACTCCGACGCCCCCACTCGGGGAAAGGCCCAATCACCCTAAAAGACTAGTCTGATAGGGGAAGGGTGGCTCTCCCTTTTAAGGTGGCTTCCTCCTCCCAAGCTAAGCAAGGTGGGATTATTCAGAGGCTCACACGGTCGCCGCCCGACTACAACTGGGCCACTCGGCCCATCTTGTTGCGTCTTTGCCAGCGGGTAATAATGGAGGATGTCCTCATCAGAACAGCAAAGGCTCAACTTGTTTTGGTGATTTTGGATCTGACCTATTTTTGTGGTTTTTATGGGCTGTAGGTAAAAACAAAGGATGGTTAAAATCTCTCACCGAGCAACTTGAGCTCTGATACCACTTGATACAGCAACGGGGGTTCCCGATCTTTCGATGAGAGGAGGATAACTTCGATTTGGGGGAGGAGATGACGTTGGCGGTCCGACTACAACTACCACAGGGGTGCTGCGCCTTAGCAACCGGTACACCAACTCCACTTTGTTGCTGTTCTTGCCGTGCCAAGAACAACCTTGAACCTGCAAGCAATCGAAGAACAAGTAAGAACAAGTTGACAAGGAAACAGCTCACGGCACTTGTCAAATGATAAAACTGAATCACACGAAGGTGGGGTTCTGAATACAAGTATCCGGGTGGTCTAGCCGACACACGCGAGTACAAGGAAGTAGCTGAAGCTAAACTTGCATCTAAACAAAACCCAAAATGCAAAATGGTGGCTGCTAGGTGTTTATATAGGTGGTAGAATGACCAGGAGAGGAGGTGGGAACAAACCCTAGTTTTTGTGGACCCCTAATGGGCTATAAAGATACAAGGCCCAAGCCCATGTTTCTTGTGCAAAAATTATTTTGGTCATTGTGAGCAGCTTCGGTCAAATCTGATGGTGAGGCCGGACATTGCTGAAAGTATACGACGTGATCTTTCCAACAAGTACTCATTTGCCCCCATTGTTGATAAGCCCTGAGCTCCACTCGATGCGCTCAAGGATATGATTTGGCCCGATCTTTCGGTGAGTTGAGATAACTACGATTTGGGAGACACGTTGACAATCCGACTACAACCGTACAAGACGTTGTGTTGCGCCTTAGCGATCGATACACCTCTCCGTGGGTTGTTGATCTTATCGATGCAGATCAACCTTATTCCTGCAAGCAAATCGAAGAAACTAGCAAGGACAAGATAAAAGCAATCTGAATTGCAAATAGGAATTAAATACAAATGATAAGTTGGGGTTCCGAAGAACAAGCAGACGGACGGTCTAGCCGACACGCGCGCTGCAAGCAAGTAGCAATGGCTAAACTTTAATCTAACAAAACCCAAGAAACCCTAAAGGGGTACCTAGCTATTTAAAGAGGTGGGAGGACGACCAAGGGAACCCTAGGGTCGTGCTCCACCTAATTATGGCGCACCCTACATGGGCCCCACATGGGCCGGGGTCCCAGATGAAGTTACAAGCCCATAGGCCCATTATAGGTGACGCAGCACCTTGTTTCTGTAATTGCAGTTGACTGGGATGGAATTTGAGGATGAGGTTGGATCCATTGGAAAGAGGACTCCGAGAGCTTTCCATCAAGTACTCACAGGCCGAAAACGGAGCTCGTATGCAGATTTGGCGGCCGTTTGAATTCAACGTTGCAGCAGGTGGCCGAATTGGATTCCAGCACCTAGAATTCAACGTTGCAGCAGGTGGCCGAATTGGATTCCAGCACCTAGAGGACTTGATCTTGATGTCTTCTTGTTGATCCATGATGTGAACAACGGTTGTATCCATATGAGCCATGGTCACATCATCCTCCCCTTCTTCACGGAAAACCGTCCTCGGTTTTTCCATACGGTGCTCTTCACGTAGTCCATTTAAAACAACCTGTTTCACCAAATCAAAACAAGACAGACTCGAGATAACATGATTAGTCGTTACAACACTCTCTAGCCTGCTGTTGCTTTGCATAACTACAGGAGGTTCCAAATCTGAACACATATAAACTCTATGCACCAAATATATTCCTCCAACAGTATATCCTCCAAAGATATGAAAAATAGCATTAATTGGACATCTCAAATCAGACTTAACAAATAATTTCTCCTTCAAATTGTCGAGCTCACAAAATTCATCAAACTGAATATAGCCCACTGTATTTAAAGAAGATATCAATTCACGTTCCTCTACTTCATTAGCAAAGTGAATAACATGCTTAAAATCAACACATAAAGAACTAACACTAGAAATAGCATATTCATTCACTAGTTGTGGTACGGGTATAAGTGAAGCATTACCACACAACTCTTCTTTATCACAAGAGACAGCAAGTAAATCAACTTGTGACAAAGGCATCTCAGTAATTGGTTCCACTAAAGGTTGCTCTACTATAGCACGAAAAGTGGACATTTGTAGCTCAGCTTGAGAATACTCACATTCATTTATCTCAGCACCATTTAATTTACCTTCCAAACTTTCTTCAGATGTCGCAGGTGCTTCATGCTTCTCCTCTTTCTTCTCAAGTACATCATTCTCCTCCTTTTGACAATTGTTTACTTCCTGCAAATTATTAGTAACAGGAGGCACGGGCACAACTTGTTGCTTATTAACATTCTCAATTTGTTTTTCCACATTGCAAGCAAGTTGTAATAAATGAGAAAGAGATCTATATCTTTGACTAGCGAGCATATCCTGAATTTCTTTGTTAAGCCCACACAAAAACCTCAATTCTGAAGCTTCTTCGCATTCATCTAAACCACAGCGTAATAAACAAGCACGCATATCGTGATAGTATGAAGTAACAGTTTTAGTATCTTGCTTTAAACATTGCAGTTTGTTGAACAGAATATCAGCATAATACATGGGAACATAAATATCTCTAAAATATCGTTTCATGTCTTTCCAAGATTGAGGTATTTTGTTATGCCTACAAAGATATTTCCAATCATCAGAAGCATGTTTAACTAAAACACTAGAGGCACACATAACCATATGATTCTCAGTCAATTTATATTTTTGAAATTCTCTATCGACAGCAAGCTCCCAATCAACGTAAGCATGAGGATCATAATTTCCTTCAAAATAAGGTAGTGCAGATTTGATCTTAGCTAGAACATCATCACTTACCTCATAATGGTCATGTTGATTACTCCTCATGTCTTGATGAAGATGTCGATGTTTAGCATCACTGTCTCGTATTCCCTTGCTTAATCCTGCCATGGTTAGTTGAAAACAAGAAACATACACAAGAATATGCACGCTCCTATCAACTACTAGGTATTGGACGCTCAAATATCACACACACTCAAGCTTTTAACCGAGCTCTTACAAGTTCTTACCAATGCAAGCGGAATGGTGATATACATCGACTCAACCAAGCACCCCAATGGAGGTTGGATGTATCGATGCCTTGGCAAACACTTGCTGTACGGCTGCAATCAAATCTGTGGAGCTCTAGGTAGGCTTAAATATGTAGCAAAGGAGTCGCAAATGCTCAAATCAGAGAATGCAAATTTGAATAATGGTTCAAAGTCAAGTACCGTGCTGGTCCTAGGCTAGAACGTACTAGAGACGCGAGCCTAGACACAAACGGTACCACAAGATAGCACAACTCAAGCACAACTCTGATACGTGAAAGCAATCTCAAAGATAACAACTGATTTTCTCTTTCGTTTTTCTTTCTTTCTTTCTCTTTTTTTTTCCTTCTTTCCTTTTTTTTGGTGCGGCTTTTCTTTTCCTTTTTTAAGCACCTTTCTGCCTTTTTTTTTTCTTTTTTTTGACTTTTTTTCAGCAAAAACGACTCAAGGACCTGGATGCAAGATTACAGGGACTCAAATGTAAATATAAAAAATTACAGGGACTCGAATGTAAAAGTGCAAACCCTAAAATTAAAATTATACAAAAATGGAATGCTCTCGTCGCATAGGTTCCGTTTTTGCAAACAGATCTCGAATCCGACACCAAAATATTTTTTTACAAGGTGTAGCAACTCACGGTATGGGAGAGCAAACAACCGTACGTGGGGAGGTGGAGAGGAAGCCGTGCATGGGGAGGTGGGGTGGAAGCCGTGCGGTGGGAAGGTGGAGGGGAAACAGGAAGGTTCCGATCCAATCTACTATTTCTTTCCAAAACAAACCAAACCAATCTAATCTAATCTACAAAATTTCCTCCCTTCTTTTTCTTTCCACACGGCTAAACAGAAACACCGGACAAGCACTAGCAGGTCTAGGCAAACCCTAGATGCAACTCCACAACTCCAAAACCAACCGACAGAAAATGCCCGAAACAAGAAAAATGGAACCCTAGTGGCGGCACGATTCCGTTTTCGAAGATCCCGACGACAACGAAGACACAGTGATGAAGGTGACAGTGGTACTAACCGTGACAAGAACTCGAAACTCTAAACGGACTAGATGCTAAGACCAGCAACACGACTCGACGATGCAACGCAAAACTCAACAAAGCAAAAACTGAAAAGAACAATGCAATGGCACAAATATGGCTGGGTAAAGGATGCAAATTTTTTTTGTATGGCTATTTTCTGGTTATAGGTAGATTAAAAACTCACCGAGCAACGAAAACTCTGATACCACTTGATAAGCCCTGAGCTCCACTCGATGCGCTCAAGGATATGATTTGGCCCGATCTTTCGGTGAGTTGAGATAACTACGATTTGGGAGACACGTTGACAATCCGACTACAACCGTACAAGACGTTGTGTTGCGCCTTAGCGATCGATACACCTCTCCGTGGGTTGTTGATCTTATCGATGCAGATCAACCTTATTCCTGCAAGCAAATCGAAGAAACTAGCAAGGACAAGATAAAAGCAATCTGAATTGCAAATAGGAATTAAATACAAATGATAAGTTGGGGTTCCGAAGAACAAGCAGACGGACGGTCTAGCCGACACGCGCGCTGCAAGCAAGTAGCAATGGCTAAACTTTAATCTAACAAAACCCAAGAAACCCTAAAGGGGTACCTAGCTATTTAAAGAGGTGGGAGGACGACCAAGGGAACCCTAGGGTCGTGCTCCACCTAATTATGGCGCACCCTACATGGGCCCCACATGGGCCGGGGTCCCAGATGAAGTTACAAGCCCATAGGCCCATTATAGGTGACGCAGCACCTTGTTTCTGTAATTGCAGTTGACTGGGATGGAATTTGAGGATGAGGTTGGATCCATTGGAAAGAGGACTCCGAGAGCTTTCCATCAAGTACTCACAGGCCGAAAACGGAGCTCGTATGCAGATTTGGCGGCCGTTTGAATTCAACGTTGCAGCAGGTGGCCGAATTGGATTCCAGCACCTAGAATTCAACGTTGCAGCAGGTGGCCGAATTGGATTCCAGCACCTAGAGGACTTGATCTTGATGTCTTCTTGTTGATCCATGATGTGAACAACGGTTGTATCCATATGAGCCATGGTCACATCATCCTCCCCTTCTTCACGGAAAACCGTCCTCGGTTTTTCCATACGGTGCTCTTCACGTAGTCCATTTAAAACAACCTGTTTCACCAAATCAAAACAAGACAGACTCGAGATAACATGATTAGTCGTTACAACACTCTCTAGCCTGCTGTTGCTTTGCATAACTACAGGAGGTTCCAAATCTGAACACATATAAACTCTATGCACCAAATATATTCCTCCAACAGTATATCCTCCAAAGATATGAAAAATAGCATTAATTGGACATCTCAAATCAGACTTAACAAATAATTTCTCCTTCAAATTGTCGAGCTCACAAAATTCATCAAACTGAATATAGCCCACTGTATTTAAAGAAGATATCAATTCACGTTCCTCTACTTCATTAGCAAAGTGAATAACATGCTTAAAATCAACACATAAAGAACTAACACTAGAAATAGCATATTCATTCACTAGTTGTGGTACGGGTATAAGTGAAGCATTACCACACAACTCTTCTTTATCACAAGAGACAGCAAGTAAATCAACTTGTGACAAAGGCATCTCAGTAATTGGTTCCACTAAAGGTTGCTCTACTATAGCACGAAAAGTGGACATTTGTAGCTCAGCTTGAGAATACTCACATTCATTTATCTCAGCACCATTTAATTTACCTTCCAAACTTTCTTCAGATGTCGCAGGTGCTTCATGCTTCTCCTCTTTCTTCTCAAGTACATCATTCTCCTCCTTTTGACAATTGTTTACTTCCTGCAAATTATTAGTAACAGGAGGCACGGGCACAACTTGTTGCTTATTAACATTCTCAATTTGTTTTTCCACATTGCAAGCAAGTTGTAATAAATGAGAAAGAGATCTATATCTTTGACTAGCGAGCATATCCTGAATTTCTTTGTTAAGCCCACACAAAAACCTCAATTCTGAAGCTTCTTCGCATTCATCTAAACCACAGCGTAATAAACAAGCACGCATATCGTGATAGTATGAAGTAACAGTTTTAGTATCTTGCTTTAAACATTGCAGTTTGTTGAACAGAATATCAGCATAATACATGGGAACATAAATATCTCTAAAATATCGTTTCATGTCTTTCCAAGATTGAGGTATTTTGTTATGCCTACAAAGATATTTCCAATCATCAGAAGCATGTTTAACTAAAACACTAGAGGCACACATAACCATATGATTCTCAGTCAATTTATATTTTTGAAATTCTCTATCGACAGCAAGCTCCCAATCAACGTAAGCATGAGGATCATAATTTCCTTCAAAATAAGGTAGTGCAGATTTGATCTTAGCTAGAACATCATCACTTACCTCATAATGGTCATGTTGATTACTCCTCATGTCTTGATGAAGATGTCGATGTTTAGCATCACTGTCTCGTATTCCCTTGCTTAATCCTGCCATGGTTAGTTGAAAACAAGAAACATACACAAGAATATGCACGCTCCTATCAACTACTAGGTATTGGACGCTCAAATATCACACACACTCAAGCTTTTAACCGAGCTCTTACAAGTTCTTACCAATGCAAGCGGAATGGTGATATACATCGACTCAACCAAGCACCCCAATGGAGGTTGGATGTATCGATGCCTTGGCAAACACTTGCTGTACGGCTGCAATCAAATCTGTGGAGCTCTAGGTAGGCTTAAATATGTAGCAAAGGAGTCGCAAATGCTCAAATCAGAGAATGCAAATTTGAATAATGGTTCAAAGTCAAGTACCGTGCTGGTCCTAGGCTAGAACGTACTAGAGACGCGAGCCTAGACACAAACGGTACCACAAGATAGCACAACTCAAGCACAACTCTGATACGTGAAAGCAATCTCAAAGATAACAACTGATTTTCTCTTTCGTTTTTCTTTCTTTCTTTCTCTTTTTTTTTCCTTCTTTCCTTTTTTTTGGTGCGGCTTTTCTTTTCCTTTTTTAAGCACCTTTCTGCCTTTTTTTTTCTTTTTTTTGACTTTTTTTCAGCAAAAACGACTCAAGGACCTGGATGCAAGATTACAGGGACTCAAATGTAAATATAAAAAATTACAGGGACTCGAATGTAAAAGTGCAAACCCTAAAATTAAAATTATACAAAAATGGAATGCTCTCGTCGCATAGGTTCCGTTTTTGCAAACAGATCTCGAATCCGACACCAAAATATTTTTTTACAAGGTGTAGCAACTCACGGTATGGGAGAGCAAACAACCGTACGTGGGGAGGTGGAGAGGAAGCCGTGCATGGGGAGGTGGGGTGGAAGCCGTGCGGTGGGAAGGTGGAGGGGAAACAGGAAGGTTCCGATCCAATCTACTATTTCTTTCCAAAACAAACCAAACCAATCTAATCTAATCTACAAAATTTCCTCCCTTCTTTTTCTTTCCACACGGCTAAACAGAAACACCGGACAAGCACTAGCAGGTCTAGGCAAACCCTAGATGCAACTCCACAACTCCAAAACCAACCGACAGAAAATGCCCGAAACAAGAAAAATGGAACCCTAGTGGCGGCACGATTCCGTTTTCGAAGATCCCGACGACAACGAAGACACAGTGATGAAGGTGACAGTGGTACTAACCGTGACAAGAACTCGAAACTCTAAACGGACTAGATGCTAAGACCAGCAACACGACTCGACGATGCAACGCAAAACTCAACAAAGCAAAAACTGAAAAGAACAATGCAATGGCACAAATATGGCTGGGTAAAGGATGCAAATTTTTTTTGTATGGCTATTTTCTGGTTATAGGTAGATTAAAAACTCACCGAGCAACGAAAACTCTGATACCACTTGATAAGCCCTGAGCTCCACTCGATGCGCTCAAGGATATGATTTGGCCCGATCTTTCGGTGAGTTGAGATAACTACGATTTGGGAGACACGTTGACAATCCGACTACAACCGTACAAGACGTTGTGTTGCGCCTTAGCGATCGATACACCTCTCCGTGGGTTGTTGATCTTATCGATGCAGATCAACCTTATTCCTGCAAGCAAATCGAAGAAACTAGCAAGGACAAGATAAAAGCAATCTGAATTGCAAATAGGAATTAAATACAAATGATAAGTTGGGGTTCCGAAGAACAAGCAGACGGACGGTCTAGCCGACACGCGCGCTGCAAGCAAGTAGCAATGGCTAAACTTCAATCTAACAAAACCCAAGAAACCCTAAAGGGGTACCTAGCTATTTAAAGAGGTGGGAGGACGACCAAGGGAACCCTAGGGTCGTGCTCCACCTAATTATGGCGCACCCTACATGGGCCCCACATGGGCCGGGGTCCCAGATGAAGTTACAAGCCCATAGGCCCATTATAGGTGACGCAGCACCTTGTTTCTGTAATTGCAGTTGACTGGGATGGAATTTGAGGATGAGGTTGGATCCATTGGAAAGAGGACTCCGAGAGCTTTCCATCAAGTACTCACAGGCCGAAAACGGAGCTCGTATGCAGATTTGGCGGCCGTTTGAATTCAACGTTGCAGCAGGTGGCCGAATTGGATTCCAGCACCTAGAATTCAACGTTGCAGCAGGTGGCCGAATTGGATTCCAGCACCTAGAGGACTTGATCTTGATGTCTTCTTGTTGATCCATGATGTGAACAACGGTTGTATCCATATGAGCCATGGTCACATCAATTGTCCTCCGGAGTGAAGAGCATTGACTTTATGAAAGTAGCGCTGCCTAGTGTTGTCTGCGATCTGGTTCTTCCCCCATATTCCTAACAACAAGTAGATCACAACAACCAGTTAGTAGCACCCAATTCTGAGGAGAACTTGTATAAATAGCAGCTAGGAATGACTTTACCTGATAATTAAGTTCACGGGCTCGAGCTCTAGTCATTGGTCCTTGTTGTGCAATAGGCATGGTTGTATCGTTGGAAGGGATGTCCTCATCAGTTCGCCGCGCCAGTCACGTAGTGATTTTTTGACACGTACGCACCCAATCCACTCCAATATGTCCAAAACTCATGTTTTGGTGCTTTTCGAACTTTGTCGTTCCGGCTAAAAACATTGCACCCACGTGTGCCTTTATAAGCCAATATTGGCATTAATTGACAAAAGTTCGCCGCGCCAGTCACGTAGTGATTTTTTGACACGTACGCACCCAATCCACTCCAATATGTCCAAAACTCATGTTTTGGGGCTTTTTGACCTTTTTCGTTCCGGCTAAAAACATCGCACCCACGTGTGGCTTCATAAGCCAATATTGGCATTAATTGACAAAAGTTCGCCGCGCGAGTCACGTAGTGATTTTTTGACACGGACGCACCCAATCCACCACAATATGTCCAAAACTCATGTTTTGGTGCTTGTTGAACTTTGTCGTTCCGGCTAAAAACATCGCACCCACGTGTGCCTTTATAAGCCAATATTGGCAGTAATTGACAAAAGTTCGCCGCGCCAGTCACGAAGTGATTTTTCGACACGTACGCACCCAATCCACTCCAATATGTCCAAAACTTATGTTTTGGGGCTTTTTGAACTTTTTCGTTCCGGCTAAAAACATCGCACCTACGTGTGCCTTTATAAGCCAATATTGGCATAAATTGACAAAAGTTCGCTGCGCTAGTCACGAAGTGATTTTTCGACACGTACGCACCCAATCCACTCCAATATGTCCAAAACTCATGTTTTGCTGCTTGTTGAACTTTTTCGTTCCGGCTAAAAACATCGCACCCACGTGTGCCTTTATAAGCCAATATTGGCAGTAATTGACAAAAGTTCGCTGCGCCAGTCACGAAGTGATTTTTCAGCACGTACGCACCCAATCCACTCCAATATGTCCAAAACTTATGTTTTGGTGCTTTTTGAACTTTTTCGTTCCGGATAAAAACATCGCACCCACGTGTGGCTTTATAAGCCAATATTGGCATTAATTGACAAAAGTTCGCCGCGCCAGTCACGTAGTGATTTGTTGACCCGTACGCACCCAATCCACTCCAATATGTCCAAAACTCATGTTTTGGTGCATTTTGAACTTGTTCGTTTCGGCAAAAAAGATCACACCCACGTGTGGCTTCATAAGCCAATATTGGCATTAATTGACAAAAGTTCGCCGCGCCAGTCACGAAGTGATTTTTCCACACGTACACACCCAGTCCTCTCCAATTTTTCCAAAACTCATGTTTTGGTGCGTTTCGAACTTTTTCGTTTCGGCTAAAAACATCGCACCCACGTGTGCCAATATTGGCATTAATTGACAAAAGTTCGACGCGCGAGTCACGTAGTGATTTTTGACACGGACGCACCCAATCCACCACAATATGTCCAAAACTCTTGTTTTGGTGCTTTTCGAACTTTGTCGTTCCGGCTAAAAACATCGCACCCACGTGTGCCTTTATAAGCCAATATTGGCAGTAATTGACAAAAGTTCGCCGTGCCAGTCACGAAGTGATTTTTCGGCACGTACGCACCCAATCCACTCCAATATATCCAAAACTCTTGTTTTGATGCTTTTTGAACTTTTTCGTTCCGGCTAAAAACATCACACCCACGTGTGCCTTTATAAGCCAATATTGGCATAAATTGACAAAAGTTCGCTGCGCTAGTCACGAAGTGATTTTTCGACACGTACGGACCCAATCCACTCCAATATGTCCAAAACTCATGTTTTGCTGCTTGTTGAACTTTTTCGTTCCGGCTAAAAACATCGCACCCACGTGTGCCTTTATAAGCCAATATTGGCAGTAATTGACAAAAGTTCGCTGCGCCAGTCACGAAGTGATTTTTCAGCACGTACGCACCCAATCCACTCCAATATGTCCAAAACTTATGTTTTGGTGCTTTTTGAACTTTTTCGTTCCGGCTAAAAACATCGCACCCACGTGTGGCTTTATAAGCCAATATTGGCATTAATTGACAAAAGTTCGCCGCGCCAGTCACGTAGTGATTTTTTGACCCGTACGCACCCAATCCACTCCAATATGTCCAAAACTCATGTTTTGGTGCTTTTCGAACTTTGTCGTTCCGGCTAAAAACATCGCACCCACGTGTGGCTTCATAAGCCAATATTGGCATTAATTGACAAAAGTTCGCCGCGCCAGTCACGAAGTGATTTTTCGACACGTACGCACCCAATCCACTCCAATATGTCCAAAACTCATGTTTTGGGGCTTTTTGACCTTTTTCGTTCCGGCTAAAAACATCGCACCCACGTGTGGCTTCATAAGCCAATATTGGCATTAATTGACAAAAGTTCGCCGCACCAGTCACGAAGTGATTTTTCCACACGTACACACCCAGTCCACTCCAATTTTTCCAAAACTCATGTTTTGGTGCGTTTCGAACTTTTTCGTTTCGGCTAAAAACATCGCACCCACGTGTGCCAATATTGGCATTAATTGACAAAAGTTCGCCGCGCGAGTCACGTAGTGATTTTTGACACGGACGCACCCAATCCACCACAATATGTCCAAAACTCTTGTTTTGGTGCTTTTCGAACTTTGTCGTTCCGGCTAAAAACATCGCACCCACGTGTGCCTTTATAAGCCAATATTGGCAGTAATTGGCAAAAGTTCGCTGCGCCAGTCACGAAGTGATTTTTCGGCACGTACGCACCCAATCCACTCCAATATGTCCAAAACTCTTGTTTTGATGCTTTTTGAACTTTTTCGTTTCGGCTACAAACATCACACCCACGTGTGCCAATATTGGCATTAATTGACAAAAGTACGCCGCGCGATTCACGTAGTGATATTTTGATACGGACGCACCCAATCCACCTCGATATGTCCAAAACTCATCGTTTGGTGATTTTCGAACTTTTTCGTTCCGGCTAAAAACATCGCACCCACGGGTGCCTTTATAAGCCAATATTGGCAGCAATTGAAAAAAGTTCGCCACGCCAGTCACGAAGTGATTTTTGACACGTACGCATCCAATCCATCTCAATATGTCCAAAACTCATGTTTTGGGGCTTTTTGAACTTTTTCGTTCCGGCTAAAAACATCGCACCCACGTGTGCCTTCATAAGCCAATATTGGCATTAATTGACAAAAGTTCGCCGCTCCAGTCACGAAGTGATTTTTCCACACGTACACACCCAATCCACTCCAATTGGTCCAAAACTCATGTTTTGGTGCTTTTTGAAATTTTTCGTTTCGGCTAAAAACATCGCACCCACGTGTGCCAATATTGGCATTAATTGACAAAAGTTCGCCGCGCGAGTCACGTAGTGATTTTCTGACACGGACGCACCCAATCCACTCCAATATGTCCAAAACTCATGTTTTGCTGCCTTTTGAACTTTTTCGTTCCGGCTAAAAACATCGCACCCACGTGTGCCTTTATAAGCCAATATTGGCATTAATTGACAAAAGTTCGCCGCGCCAGTCACGAAGTGATTTTTCCACACGTACACACCCAATCCTCTCCAATTTTTCCAAAACTCATGTTTTGGTGCTTTTTGAAATTTTTCGTTTCAGCTAAAAACAACGCACCCACGTGTGCCAATATTGGCATTAATTGACAAAAGTTCGCCGCGCGAGTCACGTAGTGATTTTTTTACACGGACGCACACAATCCACCACAATATGTCCAAAACTCATGTTTTGGTGCCTTTATAAGCCAATATTGGCAGTAATTGACAAAAGTTCGCCGCGCCAGTCACGAAGTGATTTTTCGACACGTACGCACCCAATCCACTCCAATATGTCCAAAACTTCTGTTTTGGGGCTTTTTGAACTTTTTCGTTCCGGCTAAGAACATCGCACCTACGTGTGCCTTTATAAGCCAATATTGGCATAAATTAACAAAAGTTCGCCGCGCTAGTCACGAAGTGATTTTTCGACACGTACGCACCCAATCCACTCCAATATGTCCAAAACTCATGTTTTGGTGCTTTTTGAACTTTTTCGTTCCGACTAAAAACATTGCACCTACGTGTGCCTTTTATAAGCCAATATTGGCATTAATTGACAAAAGTTCGCTGCGCCAATCACGAAGTGATATTTCGATACGTACGCACCCAATCCACTCCAATATGTCCAAAACTCATGTTTTGGTGCTTTTCGAACTTTTTCGTTTCGGCTAAAAACATCGGACGCACATGTGCCAATATTGGCATTAATTGACAAAAGTTCGCCGCGCCAGTCACGAAGTGATTTTTCGACACGTGCGCACCCAATCCACTCCAATATGTCCAAAACTCATGTTTTGGTGCTTTTTGAACTTTTTCGTTTCGGCTAAAAACATCGCACCCAGGTGTGGCAATATTGGCATTAATTGACAAAAATTCGCCGCGCCAGTCACGAAGTGATTTTTCGACACGTATGCACCCAATCCACTACAATATGTCCAAAACTCATGTTTGGGGGCTTTTTGAACTTTTTCGTTCCGGCTAAAAACATCGCACCCACGTGTGCCTTTATAAGCCAATATTGGCATTAATTGACAAAAGTTCGTCGCGCTAGTCACGAAGTGATTTTTCGACACGTACGCACCCAATCCACTCCAATATGTCCAAAACATTGCTTTTTGAACTTTTTCGTTCCGACTAAAAACATTGCACCTACGTGTGCCTTTTATAAGCCAATATTGGCATTAATTGACAAAAGTTCGCCGCGCCAATCACGAAGTGATTTTTCGATACGTACGCACCCAATCCACTCCAATATGTCCAAAACTCATGTTTTGGGGCTTTTTGAACTTTTTCATTTCGGCTAAAAACATCGGACCCACATGTGCCAATATTGGCATTAATTGACAAAAGTTCGCCGCGCCAGTCACGAAGTGATTTTTCGACACGTACGCACCCAATCCACTCCAATATGTCCAAAACTCATGTTTTGGTGCTTTTTGAACTTCTTCGTTTCGGCTAAAAACATCGCACCCAGGTGTGCCAATATTGGCATTAATTGACAAAAGTTCGCCGCGCCAGTCACGAAGTGATTTTTCGACACGTACGCACCCAATCTACTCCAATATGTCCAAAACTCATGTTTTGGGGCTTTTTGATCTTTTTCGTTCCGGCTAAAAACATCGCACCCACGTGTGCCTTTATAAGCCAATATTGGCATTAATTGACAAAAGTTGGCCGCTCCAGTCACGAAGTGATTTTTCGACACGGACACACCCAATCCACCTCAATATGTCCAAAACGTTTTGGTGCTTTTTAAACTTTTTTGTTCCGGCTAAAAACATCGTACCCACGTGTGCCTTTATAAGCAAATATTGGCACTAATTGACAAAAGTTCGCCGCGCCAGTCACGAAGTGATTTTTCGACACGTAGGCACCCAATCCACTCCAATATGTCCAAAACTTATGTTTTGGTGCTTTTTAAACTTTTTCGTTTCGGCTAAAAACATCGCACCCACGTGTGCCAATATTGGCATTAATTGACAAAAGTTCGCCGCGCCAGTCACGAAGTGATTTTTCGACAGGTACGCACCCAATCCACTCCAATATGTCCAAAACTCATGTTTTGGTGCTTTTTGAACTTTTTCGTTTCGGCTAAAAACATCGCACCCAGGTGTGCCAATATTGGCATTAATTGACAAAAGTTCGCCACGCCAGTCACGAAGTGATTTTTCGACACGTACGCACCCAATCCACTCCAATATGTCCAAAACTCATGTTTTGGGGCTTTTTGAACTTTTTCGTTCCGGCTAAAAACATCGCACCCACGTGTGCCTTTATAACCAATATTGGCATTAATTGACAAAAGTTCGCCGCGCTAGTCACGAAGTGATTTTTCAACACGTACGCACCCAATCCACTCCAATATGTCCAAAACTCATGTTTTAGGGGTTTTTGAACTTTTTCGTTCCGGCTAAAAACATCGCACCCACGTGTGCCTTTATAACCAATATTGGCACTAATTGACAAAAGTTCGTCGCGCCAGTCACGAAGTGATTTTTCGACACGCACGGACCCAATCCACTCCAATATGTCCAAAACTCCTGTTTTGGTGCTTTTTCAACTTTTTTGTTCCGGCTAAAAACATCGCACCCACGTGTGCCTTTATAAGCAAATATTGGCACTAATTGACAAAAGTTCGCCGCGCCAGTCACGAAGTGATTTATCAACACGTACGCACCCAATCCACACCAATATGTCCAAAACTCATATTTTGGGGCTTTTACAACTTTCTTATTCCGGCTAAAAACATCGCACCCACGTGTGCCTTTATAGGCCAATATTGGCATTAATTGACAAAAGTTCGCCGCGACAGTCACGAAGTGATTTTTCGACACGTACGCACCCAATCCACTCCAATATGTCCAAAACTCATGTTTTGGGGCTTTTTGAACTTTTTCGTTCCGGCTAAAAACATCGCACCCACGTGTGCCTTTATAAGCCAATATTGGCATTAATTGACAAAAGTTCGCCGCGCCAGTCACGAAGTGATTTTTCGACACGTACGCACCCAATCCACTCCAATATGTCCAAAACTCATGTTTTGGGGCTTTTTGAAATTTTTCGTTCCAGCTAAAAACATCGCACCCACGTGTGCCTTTATAAGCCAATATTGGCAGTAATTGACAAAAGTTCGCCGCGCCAGTCACGAAGTGATTTTTCGACACGTACGCACCCAATCCACTCCAATATGTCCAAAACTTCTGTTTTGGGGCTTTTTGAACTTTTTCGTTCCGGCTAAGAACATCGCACCTACGTGTGCCTTTATAAGCCAATATTGGCATAAATTAACAAAAGTTCGCCGCGCTAGTCACGAAGTGATTTTTCGACACGTACGCACCCAATCCACTCCAATATGTCCAAAACTCATGTTTTGGTGCTTTTTGAACTTTTTCGTTCCGACTAAAAACATTGCACCTACGTGTGCCTTTTATAAGCCAATATTGGCATTAATTGACAAAAGTTCGCTGCGCCAATCACGAAGTGATATTTCGATACGTACGCACCCAATCCACTCCAATATGTCCAAAACTCATGTTTTGGTGCTTTTCGAACTTTTTCGTTTCGGCTAAAAACATCGGACGCACATGTGCCAATATTGGCATTAATTGACAAAAGTTCGCCGCGCCAGTCACGAAGTGATTTTTCGACACGTGCGCACCCAATCCACTCCAATATGTCCAAAACTCATGTTTTGGTGCTTTTTGAACTTTTTCGTTTCGGCTAAAAACATCGCACCCAGGTGTGGCAATATTGGCATTAATTGACAAAAATTCGCCGCGCCAGTCACGAAGTGATTTTTCGACACGTATGCACCCAATCCACTACAATATGTCCAAAACTCATGTTTGGGGGCTTTTTGAACTTTTTCGTTCCGGCTAAAAACATCGCACCCACGTGTGCCTTTATAAGCCAATATTGGCATTAATTGACAAAAGTTCGTCGCGCTAGTCACGAAGTGATTTTTCGACACGTACGGACCCAATCCACTCCAATATGTCCAAAACATTGCTTTTTGAACTTTTTCGTTCCGACTAAAAACATTGCACCTACGTGTGCCTTTTATAAGCCAATATTGGCATTAATTGACAAAAGTTCGCCGCGCCAATCACGAAGTGATTTTTCGATACGTACGCACCCAATCCACTCCAATATGTCCAAAACTCATGTTTTGGGGCTTTTTGAACTTTTTCATTTCGGCTAAAAACATCGGACCCACATGTGCCAATATTGGCATTAATTGACAAAAGTTCGCCGCGCCAGTCACGAAGTGATTTTTCGACACGTACGCACCCAATCCACTCCAATATGTCCAAAACTCATGTTTTGGTGCTTTTTGAACTTCTTCGTTTCGGCTAAAAACATCGCACCCAGGTGTGCCAATATTGGCATTAATTGACAAAAGTTCGCCGCGCCAGTCACGAAGTGATTTTTCGACACGTACGCACCCAATCTACTCCAATATGTCCAAAACTCATGTTTTGGGGCTTTTTGATCTTTTTCGTTCCGGCTAAAAACATCGCACCCATGATAAACCCTGAGCTCCACTCGATGCGCTCAAGGATATGATTTGGCCCGATCTTTCAGTGAGTTTGTGATAACTACGATTTGAGAGACACGTTGACGATCCGACTACAACTGTACGAGACGTTGTGTTGCGCCTTAGCGATCGATACACCTCTCCGTGGGTTGTTGATCTTATCGATGCAGATCAACCTTATTCCTGCAAGCAAATCGAAGAAACTAGCAAGAACAAGATAAAAGCAATCTGAATTGCAAATAGGAATTAAATACAAATGATAAGTTGGGGTTCCGAAGAACAAGCAGACGGACGGTCTAGCCGACACGCGCGCTGCAAGGAAGTAGCAATGGCTAAACTTTAATCTAACAAAACCCAAGAAACCCTGAAGGGGTACCTAGCTATTTAAAGGGGTGGGAGGACGACCAAGGGAGCCCTAGGGTCGTGCTCCACCAACATGGGACGCACCCCACATGGGCCCCTCATGGGCCGGGGTCCCAGATGAAGTTACAAGCCCATAGGCCCATTATAGGTGACGCAGCACCTTGTTTATATAATAGCGACCAACTCGGATGGAATTTGGAAACGAGGCTGGATCCATTGGAAAGAGGACTCTGAGAGCTTTCCATCAAGTACTCATGGGCCGAAAACGGAGCTCGTATACAGATTTGGCGGCCGTTTGAAGTCAACGCTGCTACAGGTGGCCGAATTGGATTCCAGCACTTGGAGGACTTGATCTTGCTGTCTTCTTGTTGATCCATGATGTGAACAACGGTTGTATCCATAGTAGCCATGGTCACATCATCCTCCCCTTCTTCACGGAAAACCGTCCTCGGTTTTTCCATACGGTGCTCTTCACGTAGTCCATTTAAAACAACCTGTTTCACCAAATCAAAACAAGACAGACTCGAGATAACATGATTAGTCGTTACAACACTCTCTAGCCTGCTGTTGCCTTGCATAACTACAGGAGGTTCCAAATCTGAACATATATAAACTCTATGCACCAAATATATTCCTCCATGAGTATATCCTCCAAAGATATGAAAAATAGCATTAATTGGACATCTCAAATCAGACTTAACAAATAATTTCTCCTTCAAATTGTCGAGCTCACAAAATTTATCAAACTAAATATAGCCCAAAATATTTAAAGAAGATATCAATTCACGTTCCCCTACTTCATTAGCAATGTGAACAACATGCTTAAAATCAGCACATAAAGAACTAACACTAGAGATAGCATGTTCACTCACTAGTTGTGGCATGGATATAAGTGAAGCATTATCACACACCTCTTCTTTATCACAAGGAACAACAAACAAATCATCTTGTGACAAAGGAATCTCAGCAATTGGTTCCACTAAAGGTTGCTCTACTATAGCACGAAAAGTGGACATTTGTAGCTCAGCTTGAGAATACTCACATTCATTTATCTCAGCACCATTTAATTTACCTTCCAAACTTTCTTCAGATGTCGCAGGTGCTTCATGCTTCTCCCCTTTCTTCTCAAATATGTGTTTCTCCTCCTTTTGACAGCTATTTACTTCCTGCAAATTATTAGTAACAGGAGGCACGGGCACAACTTGTTGCTTATTAACATTGTCAATTTGTTTTTCCACATTGCAAGCAAGTTGTAACAGATGAGAAAGAGATCTATATCTTCGACTAGCGAGCATATCCTGAATTTCTTTGTTAAGCCCACGCAAAAACCTCAATTCTGAAGCTTCTTCGCATTCATCTAAACCACAGCGTAATAAACAAGCACGCATATCGTGATAGTATGAAGTAACAGTTTTAGTATCTTGCTTTAAACATTGCAGTTTGTTGAACAGAATATCAGCATAATACATGGGAACATAAATATCTCTGAAATATCGTTTCATGTCTTTCCAAGATTGAGGTATTTTGTTATGCCTACAAAGATATTTCCAATCATCAGAAGCATGTTTAACTAAAACACTAGAGGCACACATAACCATATGATTCTCAGTCAATTTATATTTTTGAAATTCTCTATCGACTGCAAGCTCCCAATCAACGTAAGCATGAGGATCATAATTTCCTTCAAAATAAGGTAGTGCAGATTTGATCTTAACTAGAACATCAACACTTACCTCATAATGGTCATGTTGATTACTCCTCATGTCTTGACGAAGATGTTGATGTTGAGCACAGCTATTCCCAATCGTCTTCCGTATCGCTGCCATTGTTAGTAGAAAACAAGAAACATACAAAAATATGCACGTTCCTATTAACTACTAGGTATTGGACGCTCAAATATCACATACACTTAAGCTTTTAACCGAGCTCTTACAAGTTCTTACCAATGCAAGCGGAATGGTGATATACACCGACTCAACCAAGCACCCCGATGGAGGTTGGATGTATCGATGCCTAGGCAAATACTTGTTGTACGGCTGCAATCAAATCTGTGGAGCTCTGGGTAGGCTTAAATATGTAGCAAAGGAATAGCAAATGCTCAAATCAGAGAATGCAAAGTTGAATAATCGTTCAAAGGCAAGTACCGTGCTGGTCCTAGGCTAGAATGTACTAGAGACGCGAGCCTAGACACAAACGGTACCACAAGATAGCACAACTCAAGCACAACTCTGATACGTCAAAGCAATCTCAAAGATAACAACTACTTTTCTCTTTCTTTTTTTTTCTTTCTTTCTCTTTTTTTTTCCTTCTTTCTTTTTTTTGGTGCGGCTTTTCTTTTCCTTTTTTTTAAGCACCTTTCTGCCTTTTTTTTCTTTTTTTTGACTTTTTTCAGCAAAAACGACTCAAGGACCTGGATGCAAGATTACAGGGACTCAAATGTAAATATAAAAATTACAGGGACTCGAATGTAAAAGTGTAAACCCAAAAATTAAAATTATACAAAAATGGAATGCTCTCGTCCCATAGGTTCCGTTTTTGCAAACAGATCTCGAATCCGACACCAAAATATTTTTTTACAAGGTGTAGCAACTCACGGTATGGGAGAGGAAACAACCGTACGTGGGGAGGTGGAGAGGAAGCCGTGCATGGGGAGGTGGGGTGGAAGCCGTGCGGTGGGAAGGTGGAGGGGAAACAGGAAGGTTCCGATCCAATCTACTATTTCTTTCCAAAAAAAAAACAAACCAATCTAATCTAATCTACAAAATTTCCTCCCTTCTTTTTCTTTCCACACGGCTAAACAGAAACACCGGACAGTTCTAGGCAAACCCTAGATGCAACTCCACAACTCCAAAACCAACCGACAGAAAATACCCGAAACAAGAAAAACGGAACCCTAGTGGCCACACGATTCCGTTTTCGAAGATCCCGACGACAACGAAGACATAGTGACGAAGGCGACAGTGGTACTAACCGTGACAAGAACTCGAAACTCTAAACGGACTAGACGCTAAGACCAGCAACACGACTCGACGATGCAACGCAAAACTCAACAAAGCAAAAACTGAAAAGAACAATGCAGTGGCACAAATACGGCTAGGTAAAGGATGCAATTTTTTTTATGGCTATTTTCTGGTTACAGGTAGATAAAAACTCACCGAGCAACGAAAGCTCTGATACCACTTGATAAACCCTGAGCTCCACTCGATGCGCTCAAGGATATGATTTGGCCCGATCTTTCAGTGAGTTTGTGATAACTACGATTTGAGAGACACGTTGACGATCCGACTACAACTGTACGAGACGTTGTGTTGCGCCTTAGCGATCGATACACCTCTCCGTGGGTTGTTGATCTTATCGATGCAGATCAACCTTATTCCTGCAAGCAAATCGAAGAAACTAGCAAGAACAAGATAAAAGCAATCTGAATTGCAAATAGGAATTAAATACAAATGATAAGTTGGGGTTCCGAAGAACAAGCAGACGGACGGTCTAGCCGACACGCGCGCTGCAAGGAAGTAGCAATGGCTAAACTTTAATCTAACAAAACCCAAGAAACCCTGAAGGGGTACCTAGCTATTTAAAGGGGTGGGAGGACGACCAAGGGAGCCCTAGGGTCGTGCTCCACCAACATGGGACGCACCCCACATGGGCCCCTCATGGGCCGGGGTCCCAGATGAAGTTACAAGCCCATAGGCCCATTATAGGTGACGCAGCACCTTGTTTATATAATAGCGACCAACTCGGATGGAATTTGGAAACGAGGCTGGATCCATTGGAAAGAGGACTCTGAGAGCTTTCCATCAAGTACTCATGGGCCGAAAACGGAGCTCGTATACAGATTTGGCGGCCGTTTGAAGTCAACGCTGCTACAGGTGGCCGAATTGGATTCCAGCACTTGGAGGACTTGATCTTGCTGTCTTCTTGTTGATCCATGATGTGAACAACGGTTGTATCCATAGTAGCCATGGTCACATCAACCCACGTGTGCCTTTATAAGCCAATATTGGCATTAATTGACAAAAGTTGGCCGCTCCAGTCACGAAGTGATTTTTCGACACGGACACACCCAATCCACCTCAATATGTCCAAAACGTTTTGGTGCTTTTTAAACTTTTTTGTTCCGGCTAAAAACATCGTACCCACGTGTGCCTTTATAAGCAAATATTGGCACTAATTGACAAAAGTTCGCCGCGCCAGTCACGAAGTGATTTTTCGACACGTAGGCACCCAATCCACTCCAATATGTCCAAAACTTATGTTTTGGTGCTTTTTAAACTTTTTCGTTTCGGCTAAAAACATCGCACCCACGTGTGCCAATATTGGCATTAATTGACAAAAGTTCGCCGCGCCAGTCACGAAGTGATTTTTCGACAGGTACGCACCCAATCCACTCCAATATGTCCAAAACTCATGTTTTGGTGCTTTTTGAACTTTTTCGTTTCGGCTAAAAACATCGCACCCAGGTGTGCCAATATTGGCATTAATTGACAAAAGTTCGCCACGCCAGTCACGAAGTGATTTTTCGACACGTACGCACCCAATCCACTCCAATATGTCCAAAACTCATGTTTTGGGGCTTTTTGAACTTTTTCGTTCCGGCTAAAAACATCGCACCCACGTGTGCCTTTATAACCAATATTGGCATTAATTGACAAAAGTTCGCCGCGCTAGTCACGAAGTGATTTTTCAACACGTACGCACCCAATCCACTCCAATATGTCCAAAACTCATGTTTTAGGGGTTTTTGAACTTTTTCGTTCCGGCTAAAAACATCGCACCCACGTGTGCCTTTATAACCAATATTGGCATTAATTGACAAAAGTTCGTCGCGCCAGTCACGAAGTGATTTTTCGACACGCACGGACCCAATCCACTCCAATATGTCCAAAACTCCTGTTTTGGTGCTTTTTCAACTTTTTTGTTCCGGCTAAAAACATCGCACCCACGTGTGCCTTTATAAGCAAATATTGGCACTAATTGACAAAAGTTCGCCGCGCCAGTCACGAAGTGATTTATCAACACGTACGCACCCAATCCACACCAATATGTCCAAAACTCATATTTTGGGGCTTTTACAACTTTCTTATTCCGGCTAAAAACATCGCACCCACGTGTGCCTTTATAGGCCAATATTGGCATTAATTGACAAAAGTTCGCCGCGACAGTCACGAAGTGATTTTTCGACACGTACGCACCCAATCCACTCCAATATGTCCAAAACTCATGTTTTGGGGCTTTTTGAACTTTTTCGTTCCGGCTAAAAACATCGCACCCACGTGTGCCTTTATAAGCCAATATTGGCATTAATTGACAAAAGTTCGCCGCGCCAGTCACGAAGTGATTTTTCGACACGTACGCACCCAATCCACTCCAATATGTCCAAAACTCATGTTTTGGGGCTTTTTGAAATTTTTCGTTCCAGCTAAAAACATCGCACCCACGTGTGCCTTTATAAGCCAATATTGGCATTAATTGACAAAAGTTCGCCGCGCTAGTCACGAAGTGATTTTTCGACACGTACGCACCCAATCCACTCCAATATGTCCAAAACTCATGTTTTGGTGCTTTTTGAACTTTTTCGTTCCGACTACAAACATTGCACCTACGTGTGCCTTTTATAAGCCAATATTGGCATTAATTGACAAAAGTTCGCCGCGCCAGTCACGAAGTGATTTTTCGACACGTACGCACCCGAATCCACTCCAATATGTCCAAAACTCATGTTTTGGTGCTTTTTGAACTTTTTCGTTTCGGCTAAAAACATCGCACCCACGATGTGCCAATATTGGCATTAATTGACAAAAGTTCGCCGCGCCAGTCACGAAGTGATTTTTCGACACGTACGCACCCAATCCACTCCAATATGTCCAAAACTCATGTTTTGGTGCTTTTTGAACTTTTTCGTTTCGGCTAAAAACATCGCACCCACGTGTGCCAATATTGGCATTAATTGACAAAAGTTCGCCGCGCCAGTCACGAAGTGATTTTTCAACACGTACGCACCCAATCCACTCCAATATGTCCAAAACTCATGTTTTGGGGCTTTTGAACTTTTTCGTTCCGGCTAAAAACATCGCACCCACGTGTGCCTTTATAGGCCAATATTGGCATTAATTGACAAAAGTTCGCCGCGCCAGTCACGAAGTGATTTTTCGACACGTACGCACCCAATCCACTCCAATATGTCCAAAACTCATGTTTTGGTGCTTTTTGAACTTTTTCGTTTCGGCTAAAAACATCGCACCCACGGTGTGCCAATATTGGCATTAATTGACAAAAGTTCGCCGCGCCAGTCACGAAGTGATTTTTCGACACGTACGCACCCAATCCACTCCAATATGTCCAAAACTCATGTTTTGGTGCTTTTTGAACTTTTTCGTTTCGGCTAAAAACATCGCACCCACGGTGTGCCAATATTGGCATTAATTGACAAAAGTTCGCCGCGCCAGTCACGAAGTGATTTTTCGACACGTACGCACCCAATCCACTCCAATATGTCCAAAACTCATGTTTTGGGGCTTTTTGAACTTTTTCGTTCCGGCTAAAAACATCGCACCCACGTGTGCCTTTATAAGCCAATATTGGCATTAATTGACAAAAGTTCGCCGCGCCAGTCACGAAGTGATTTTTCGACACGTACGCACCCAATCCACTCCAATATGTCCAAAACTCATGTTTTGGGGCTTTTTGAACTTTTTCGTTCCAGCTAAAAACATCGCACCCACGTGTGCCTTTATAAGCCAATATTGGCATTAATTGACAAAAGTTCGCCGCGCCTAGTCACGAAGTGATTTTTCGACACGTACGCACCCAATCCACTCCAATATGTCCAAAACTCATGTTTTGGTGCTTTTTGAACTTTTTCGTTCCGACTACAAACATCGCACCTACGTGTGCCTTTTATAAGCCAATATTGGCATTAATTGACAAAAGTTCGCCGCGCCAGTCACGAAGTGATTTTTCGACACGTACGCACCCAATCCACTCCAATATGTCCAAAACTCATGTTTTGGTGCTTTTTGAACTTTTTCGTTCCGACTAAAAACATTGCACCCTACGTGTGCCTTTTATAAGCCAATATTGGCATTAATTGACAAAAGTTCGCCGCGCCAGTCACGAAGTGATTTTTCGACACGTACGGCACCCAATCCACTCCAATATGTCCAAAACTCATGTTTTGGTGCTTTTTGAACTTTTTCGTTTCGGCTAAAAACATCGCACCCACGTGTGCCAATATTGGCATTAATTGACAAAAGTTCGCCGCGCCAGTCACGAAGTGATTTTTCGACACGTACGCACCCAATCCACTCCAATATGTCCAAAACTCATGTTTTGGGGCTTTTTGAACTTTTTCGTTCCGGCTAAAAACATCGCACCCACGTGTGCCTTTATAGGCCAATATTGGCATTAATTGACAAAAGTTCGCCTCGCCAGTCACGAAGTGATTTTTCGACACGTACGCACCCAATCCACTCCAATATGTCCAAAACTCATGTTTTGGTGCTTTTTGAACTTTTTCGTTTCGGCTAAAAACATCGCACCCACGTGTGCCAATATTGCCATTAATTGACAAAAGTTCGCCGCGCCAGTCACGAAGTGATTTTTCGACACGTACGCACCCAATCCACTCCAATATGTCCAAAACTCATGTTTTGGTGCTTTTTGAACTTTTTCGTTTCGGCTAAAAACATCGCACCCAGGTGTGCCAATATTGGCATTAATTGACAAAAGTTCGCCGCGCCAGTAACGAAGTGATTTTTCGACACGTACGCACCCAATCCACTCCAATATGTCCAAAACTCATGTTTTGGGGCTTTTTGAACTTTTTCGTTCCGGCTAAAAACATCGCACCCACGTGTGCCTTTATAACCAATATTGGCATTAATTGACAAAAGTTCGTCGCGCCAGTCACGAAGTGATTTTTCGACACGCACGGACCCAATCCACTCCAATATGTCCAAAACTCCTGTTTTGGTGCTTTTTCAACTTTTTTGTTCCGGCTAAAAACATCGCACCCACGTGTGCCTTTATAAGCAAATATTGGCACTAATTGACAAAAGTTCGCTGCGCCAGTCACGAAGTGATTTATCAACACGTACGCACCCAATCCACACCAATATGTCCAAAACTCATGTTTTGGGGCTTTTACAACTTTCTTATTCCGGCTAAAAACATCGCACCCACGTGTGCCTTTGTAGGCCAATATTGGCATTAATTGACAAAAGTTCGCCACGACAGTCACGAAGTGATTTTTCGACACGTACGCACCCAATCCACTCCAATATGTGCAAAACTCATGTTTTGGTGCTTTTTGAACTTTTTCGTTTCGGCTAAAAACATCGCACCCAGGTGTGCCAATATTGGCATTAATTGACAAAAGTTCGCCGCGCCAGTAACGAAGTGATTTTTCGACACGTACGCACCCAATCCACTCCAATATGTCCAAAACTCATGTTTTGGGGCTTTTTGAACTTTTTCGTTCCGGCTAAAAACATCGCACCCACGTGTGCCTTTATAAGCCAATATTGGCATTAATTGACAAAAGTTCGCCGCGCCAGTCACGAAGTGATTTTTCGACACGTACGCACCCAATCCACTCCAATATGTCCAAAACTCATGTTTTGGGGCTTTTTGAACTTTTTCGTTCCGGCTAAAAACATCGCACCCACGTGTGCCTTTATAAGCCAATATTGGCATTAATTGACAAAAGTTCAGCCGCGCTAGTCACGAAGTGATTTTTCGACACGTACGCACCCAATCCACTCCAATATGTCCAAAACTCATGTTTTGGTGCTTTTTGAACTTTTTCGTTCCGGCTAAAAACATCGCACCCACGTGTGCCTTTATAAGCCAATATTGGCATTAATTGACAAAAGTTCGCCGCGCCAGTCACGAAGTGATTTTTCGACACGTACGCACCAATCCACTCCAATATGTCCAAAACTCATGTTTTGGTGCTTTTTGAACTTTTTCGTTTCGGCTAAAAACATCGCACCCACGTGTGCCAATATTGGCATTAATTGACAAAAGTTCGCCGCGCCAGTCACGAAGTGATTTTTCGACACGTACGCACCCAATCCACTCCAATATGTCCAAAACTCATGTTTTGGTGCTTTTTGAACTTTTTCGTTTCGGCTAAAAACATCGCACCCACGTGTGCCAATATTGGCATTAATTGACAAAAGTTCGCCGCGCCAGTCACGAAGTGATTTTTCGACACGTACGCACCCAATCCACTCCAATATGTCCAAAACTCATGTTTTGGTGCTTTTTGAACTTTTTCGTTCCGGCTAAAAACATCGCACCCACGTGTGCCTTTATAGGCCAATATTGGCATTAATTGACAAAAGTTCGCCGCGCCAGTCACGAAGTGATTTTTCGACACGTACGCACCCAATCCACTCCAATATGTCCAAAACTCATGTTTTGGTGCTTTTTGAACTTTTTCGTTTCGGCTAAAAACATCGCACCCACGTGTGCCAATATTGGCATTAATTGACAAAAGTTCGCCGCGCCAGTCACGAAGTGATTTTTCGACACGTACGCACCCAATCCACTCCAATATGTCCAAAACTCATGTTTTGGTGCTTTTTGAACTTTTTCGTTCCGGCTAAAAACATCGCACCCACGTGTGCCTTTATAAGCCAATATTGGCATTAATTGACAAAAGTTCGCCGCGCCAGTCACGAAGTGATTTTTCGACACGTACGCGCCCAATCCACTCCAATATGTCCAAAACTCACGTTTTGGTGCTTTTTGAACTTTTTCGTTTCGGCTAAAAACATCGCACCCAGGTGTGCCTTGTAAGCCAATTTGGCAGTAATTGACAAAAGTTCGCCGCGCTAGTCACGAATTTATTTTTCGACACGTACACACCCAATCCACTCCAATATGTCCATAAGTCAGGTTTTGGTGCTTCTTGAACTTTTTCGTTCCAGCTAAAAACATCGCACCCACGTGTGCCTTTATAAGCCAATATTGGCATTAATTGACAAAAGTTCGCCGCGCCAGTCACGAAGTGATTTTTCGACACGGACACACCCAATCCACCTCAATATGTCCAAAACTCATGTTTTGGTGCTTTTTAAACTTTTTTGTTCCGGCTAAAAACATCGTACCCACGTGTGCCTTTATAAGCAAATATTGGCACTAATTGACAAAAGTTCGCCGCGCCAGTCACGAAGTGATTTTTCGACACGTACGCACCCAATCCACTCCAATATGTCCAAAACTCATGTTTTGGTGCTTTTTGAACTTTTTCGTTTCGGCTAAAAACATCGCACCCACGTGTGCCAATATTGGCATTAATTGACAAAAGTTCGCCGCGCCAGTCACGAAGTGATTTTTCGACACGTACGCACCCAATCCACTCCAATATGTCCAAAACTCATGTTTTGGTGCTTTTTGAACTTTTTCGTTTCGGCTAAAAACATCGCACCCACGTGTGTCAATATTGGCATTAATTGACAAAAGTTCGCCGCGCCAGTCACGAAGTGATTTTTCGACACGTACGCACCCAATCCACTCCAATATGTCCAAAACTCATGTTTTGGTGCTTTTTGAACTTTTTCGTTCGGCTAAAAACATCGCACCCACGGTGTGCCAATATTGGCATTAATTGACAAAAGTTCGCCGCGCCAGTCACGAAGTGATTTTTCGACACGTACGCACCCAATCCACTCCAATATGTCCAAAACTCATGTTTTGGGGCTTTTTGAACTTTTTCGTTCCGGCTAAAAACATCGCACCCACGTGTGCCTTTATAACCAATATTGGCATTAATTGACAAAAGTTCGCCGCGCTAGTCACGAAGTGATTTTTCAACACGTACGCACCCAATCCACTCCAATATGTCCAAAACTCATGTTTTAGGGGTTTTTGAACTTTTTCGTTCCGGCTAAAAACATCGCACCCACGTGTGCCTTTATAACCAATATTGGCAGTAATTGACAAAAGTTCGTCGCGCCAGTCACGAAGTGATTTTTCGACACGCACGGACCCAATCCACTCCAATATGTCCAAAACTCCTGTTTTGGTGCTTTTTCAACTTTTTCGTTCCGGCTAAAAACATCGCACCCACGTGTGCCTTTATAGGCCAATATTGGCATTAATTGACAAAAGTTCGCCGCGACAGTCACGAAGTGATTTTTCGACACGTACGCACCCAATCCACTCCAATATGTCCAAAACTCATGTTTTGGTGCTTTTTGAACTTTTTCGTTTCGGCTAAAAACATCGCACCCAGGTGTGCCAATATTGGCATTAATTGACAAAAGTTCGCCGCGCCAGTCACGAAGTGATTTTTCGACACGTACGCACCCAATCCACTCCAATATGTCCAAAACTCATGTTTTGGGGCTTTTTGAACTTTTTCGTTCCGGCTAAAAACATCGCACCCACGTGTGCCTTTATAAGCCAATATTGGCATTAATTGACAAAAGTTCGCCGCTCCAGTCACGAAGTGATTTTTCGACACGTACGCACCCAATCCACTCCAATATGTCCAAAACTCATGTTTTGGGGCTTTTTGAAATTTTTCGTTCCGGCTAAAAACATCGCACCCACTTGTGCCTTTATAAGCCAATATTGGCATTAATTGACAAAAGTTCGCCGCGCTAGTCACGAAGTGATTTTTCGACACGTACGCACCCAATCCACTCCAATATGTCCAAAACTCATGTTTTAGGGGTTTTTGAACTTTTTCGTTCCGGCTAAAAACATCGGACGCACATGTGCCAATATTGGCATTAATTGACAAAAGTTCGCCGCGCCAGTCACGAAGTGATTTTTTGACACGTACGCACCCAATCCACTCCAATATGTCCAAAACTCATGTTTTGGTGCTTTTTGAACTTTTTCGTTTCGGCTAAAAACATCGCACCCAGGTGTGCCAATATTGGCATTAATTGACAAAAGTTCGCCACGCCAGTCACGAAGTGATTTTTCGACACGTACGCACCCAATCCACTCCAATATGTCCAAAACTCATGTTTTGGGGCTTTTTGAAATTTTTCGTTCCGGCTAAAAACATCGCACCCACGTGTGGCTTTATAACCAATATTGACATTAATTGACAAAAGTTCGCCGCGCTAGTCACGAAGTGATTTTTCAACACGTACGCACCCAATCCACTCCAATATGTCCAAAACTCATGTTTTAGGGGCTTTTTGAACTTTTTCGTTCCGGCTAAAAACATCGCACCCACGTGTGCCTTTATAACCAATATTGGCATTAATTGACAAAAGTTCGTCGCGCCAGTCACGAAGTGATTTTTCGACACGTACGCACCCAATCCACTCCAATATGTCCAAAACTCCTGTTTTGGTGCTTTTTGAACTTTTTTGTTCCGGCTAAAAACATCGCACCCACGTGTGCCTTTATAAGCAATATTGGCACTAATTGACAAAAGTTCGCCGCGCCAGTCACGAAGTGATTTATCGACACGTACGCACCCAATCCACTCCAATATGTCCAAAACTCATGTTTTGGGGCTTTTGACACTTTTCTTATTCCGGCTAAAAACATCGCACCCACGTGTGCCTTTATAGGCCAATATTGGCATTAATTGACAAAAGTTCGCCGCGCCAGTCACGAAGTGATTTTTCGACACGTACGCACCCAATCCACTCCAATATGTCGAAAACTCATGTTTTGGTGCTTTTTGAACTTTTTCGTTCCGACTACAAACATTGCACCTACGTGTGCCTTTATAAGCAATATTGGCACTAATTGACAAAAGTTCGCCGCGCCAGTCACGAAGTGATTTATCAACACGTACGCACCCAATCCACACCAATATGTCCAAAACTCATGTTTTGGGGCTTTTACAACTTTCTTATTCCGGCTAAAAACATCGCACCCACGTGTGCCTTTATAGGCCAATATTGGCATTAATTGACAAAAGTTCGCCGCTACAGTCACGAAGTGATTTTTCGACACGTACGCACCCAATCCACTCCAATATGTCGAAAACTCATGTTTTGGTGCTTTTTGAACTTTTTCGTTTCAGCTAAAGACATCGCACCCAGGTGTGCCAATATTGGCATTAATTGACAAAAGTTCGCCGCGCCAGTAACGAAGTGATTTTTCGACACGTACGCACCCAATCCACTCCAATATGTCCAAAACTCATGTTTTGGGGCTTTTTGAACTTTTTCGTTCCGGCTAAAAACATCGCACCCACGTGTGCCTTTATAAGCCAATATTGGCATTAATTGACAAAAGTTCGCCGCGCCAGTCACGAAGTGATTTTTCGACACGTACGCACCCAATCCACTCCAATATGTCCAAAACTCATGTTTTGGGGCTTTTTGAACTTTTTCGTTTCGGCTAAAAACATCGCACCCACGTGTGCCTTTATAAGCCAATATTGGCATTAATTGACAAAAGTTCGCCGCGCCAGTCACGAAGTGATTTTTCGACACGTACGCACCCAATCCACTCCAATATGTCCAAAACTCATGTTTTAGGGGCTTTTTGAACTTTTTCGTTCCGGCTAAAAACATCGCACCCACGTGTGCCTTTATAAGCCAATATTGGCATTAATTGACAAAAGTTCGCCGCGCTAGTCACGAAGTGATTTTTCGACACGTACGCACCCAATCCACTCCAATATGTCCAAAACTCATGTTTTGGTGCTTTTTGAACTTTTTCGTTCCGGCTAAAAACATCGCACCCACGTGTGCCAATATTGGCATTAATTGACAAAAGTTCGCCGCGCCAGTCACGAAGTGATTTTTCGACACGTACGCACCCAATCCACTCCAATATGTCCAAAACTCATGTTTTGGTGCTTTTTGAACTTTTTCGTTTCGGCTAAAAACATCGCACCCACGTGTGCCAATATTGGCATTAATTGACAAAAGTTCGCCGCGCCAGTCACGAAGTGATTTTTCGACACGTACGCACCCAATCCACTCCAATATGTCCAAAACTCATGTTTTGGTGCTTTTTGAACTTTTTCGTTTCGGCTAAAAACATCGCACCCACGTGTGCCTTATAAGCCAATATTGGCATTAATTGACAAAAGTTCGCCGCGCCAGTCACGAAGTGATTTTTTCGACACGTACGCACCCAATCCACTCCAATATGTCCAAAACTCATGTTTTGGGGCTTTTTGAACTTTTTCGTTCCGGCTAAAAACATAGCACCCACGTGTGCCTTTATAGGCCAATATTGGCATTAATTGACAAAAGTTCGCCGCGCCAGTCACGAAGTGATTTTTCGACACGTACGCACCCAATCCACTCCAATATGTCCAAAACTTATGTTTTGGTGCTTTTTGAACTTTTTCGTTCCGACTAAAAACATTGCACCTACGTGTGCCTTTTATAAGCCAATATTGGCATTAATTGACAAAAGTTCGCCGCGCCAATCACGAAGTGATATTTCCATACGTACGCACCCAATCCACTCCAATATGTCCAAAACTCATGTTATGGTGCTTTTTGAACTTTTTCGTTTCGGCTAAAAACATCGCACCCACGTGTGCCAATATTGGCATTAATTGACAAAAGTTCGCCGCGCCAGTCACGAAGTGATTTTTCGACACGTACGCACCCAATCCACTCCAATATGTCCAAAACTCATGTTTTGGTGCTTTTTAAACTTTTTCGTTTCGGCTAAAAACATCGCACCCAGGTGTGCCAATATTGGCATTAATTGACAAAAGTTCGCCACGCCAGTCACGAAGTGATTTTTCGACACGTACGCACCCAATCCACTCCAATATGTCCAAAACTCATGTTTTGGGGCTTTTTGAACTTTTTCGTTCCGGCTAAAAACATCGCACCCACGTGTGGCTTTATAACCAATATTGGCATTAATTGACAAAAGTTCGCCGCGCTAGTCACGAAGTGATTTTTCAACACGTACGCACCCAATCCACTCCAATATGTCCAAAACTCATGTTTTAGGGGTTTTTGAACTTTTTCGTTCCGGCTAAAAACATTGCACCCACGTGTGCCTTTATAAGCCAATATTGGCATTAATTGACAAAAGTTCGCCGCGCTAGTCACGAAGTGATTTTTCGACACGTACGCACCCAATCCACTCCAATATGTCCAAAACTCATGTTTTGGTGCTTTTTGAACTTTTTCATTCCGACTAAAAACATTGCACCTACGTGTGCCTTTTATAAGCCAATATTGGCATTAATTGACAAAAGTTCGCAGTGCCAATCACGAAGTGATATTTCCATACGTACGCACCGAATCCACTCCAATATGTCCAAAACTCATGTTTTGGTGCTTTTTGAACTTTTTCGTTTCGGCTAAAAACATCGGACGCACATGTGCCAATATTGGCATTAATTGACAAAAGTTCGCCGCGCCAGTCACGAAGTGATTTTTCGACACGTACGCACCCAATCCACTCCAATATGTCCAAAACTCATGTTTTGGTGCTTTTTGAACTTTTTCGTTTCGGCTAAAAACATCGCACCCACGTGTGCCAATATTGGCATTAATTGACAAAAGTTCGCCGCGCCAGTCACGAAGTGATTTTTCGACACGTACGCACCCAATCCACTCCAATATGTCCAAAACTTATGTTTTGGTGCTTTTTGAACTTTTTCGTTCCGACTAAAAACATTGCACCTACGTGTGCCTTTTATAAGCCAATATTGGCATTAATTGACAAAAGTTCGCCGCGCCAATCACGAAGTGATATTTCCATACGTACGCACCCAATCCACTCCAATATGTCCAAAACTCATGTTATGGTGCTTTTTGAACTTTTTCGTTTCGGCTAAAAACATCGGACGCACATGTGCCAATATTGGCATTAATTGACAAAAGTTCGCCGCGCCAGTCACGAAGTGATTTTTCGACACGTACGCACCCAATCCACTCCAATATG
The DNA here is from genome assembly GCA_000573905.2 of Oryza punctata. Classification (NCBI taxonomy): domain Eukaryota; kingdom Viridiplantae; phylum Streptophyta; class Magnoliopsida; order Poales; family Poaceae; genus Oryza; species Oryza punctata. Next base: position 12,802 of record AVCL02000016.1, on the reverse strand, counting down.
TCCAAAACTCATGTTTTGGTGCTTTTTGAACTTTTTCGTTTCGGCTAAAAACATCGCACCCACGTGTGCCAATATTGGCATTAATTGACAAAAGTTCGCCGCGCCAGTCACGAAGTGATTTTTCCACACGTACGCACCCAATCCACACCAATATGTCCAAAACTCATGTTTTGGGGCTTTTACAACTTTTTTATTACGGCTAAAAACATAGCACCCACGTGTGCCTTTATAGGCCAATATTGGCATTAATTGACCAAAGTTCGCCGCGCCAGTCACGAAGTGATTTTTCGACACGTACGCACCCAATCCACTCCAATATGTCCAAAACTTATGTTTTGGTGCTTTTTGAACTTTTTCGTTCCGACTAAAAACATTGCACCTACGTGTGCCTTTTATAAGCCAATATTGGCATTAATTGACAAAAGTTCGCCGCGCCAATCACGAAGTGATATTTCCATACGTACGCACCCAATCCACTCCAATATGTCCAAAACTCATGTTATGGTGCTTTTTGAACTTTTTCGTTTCGGCTAAAAACATCGGACGCACATGTGCCAATATTGGCATTAATTGACAAAAGTTCGCCGCGCCAGTCACGAAGTGATTTTTCGACACGTACGCACCCAATCCACTCCAATATGTCCAAAACTCATGTTTTGGTGCTTTCTGAACTTTTTCGTTTCGGCTAAAAACATCGCACCCACGTGTGCCAATATTGGCATTAATTGACAAAAGTTCGCCGCGCCAGTCACGAAGTGATTTTTCCACACGTACGCACCCAATCCACACCAATATGTCCAAAACTCATGTTTTGGGGCTTTTGAAACTTTTTAGTTCCGGCTAAAAACATAGCACCCACGTGTGCCTTGATAGGCCAATATTGGCATTAATTGACAAAAGTTCGCCGCGCCAGTCACGAAGTGATTTTTCGACACGTACGCACCCAATCCACTCCAATATGTCCAAAACTTATGTTTTGGTGCTTTTTGAACTTTTTCATTCCGGACTAAAAACATTGCACCTACGTGTGCCTTTATAAGCCAATATTGGCATTAATTGACAAAAGTTCGCCGCGCCAAGTCACGAAGTGATATTTCCATACGTACGCACCCAATCCACTCCAATATGTCCAAAACTCATGTTATGGTGCTTTTTGAACTTTTTCGTTTCGGCTAAAAACATCGCACGCACATGTGCCAATATTGGCATTAATTGACAAAAGTTCGCCGCGCCAGTCACGAAGTGATTTTTCGACACGTACGCACCCAATCCACTCCAATATGTCCAAAACTCATGTTTTGGTGCTTTTTGAACTTTTTCGTTTCGGCTAAAAACATCGCACCCACGTGTGCCAATATTGGCATTAATTGACAAAAGTTCGCCGCGCCAGTCACGAAGTGATTTTTCCACACGTACGCACCCAATCCACACCAATATGTCCAAAACTCATGTTTTGGGGCTTTTACAACTTTTTTATTCCGGCTAAAAACATAGCACCCACGTGTGCCTTTATAGGCCAATATTGGCATTAATTGACAAAAGTTCGTCGCGCCAGTCACGAAGTGATTTTTCGACACGTACGCACCCAATCCACTCCAATATGTCCAAAACTTATGTTTTGGTGCTTTTTGAACTTTTTCATTCCGACTAAAAACATTGCACCTACGTGTGCCTTTTATAAGCCAATATTGGCATTAATTGACAAAAGTTCGCCGCGCCAATCACGAAGTGATATTTCCATACGTACGCACCCAATCCACTCCAATATGTCCAAAACTCATGTTATGGTGCTTTTTGAACTTTTTCGTTTCGGCTAAAAACATCGGACGCACATGTGCCAATATTGGCATTAATTGACAAAAGTTCGCCGCGCCAGTCACGAAGTGATTTTTCGACACGTACGCACCCAATCCACTCCAATATGTCCAAAACTCATGTTTTGGTGCTTTTTGAACTTTTTCGTTTCGGCTAAAAACATCGCACCCAGGTGTGCCAATATTGGCATTAATTGACAAAAGTTCGCCACGCCAGTCACGAAGTGATTTTTCGACACGTACGCACCCAATCCACTCCAATATGTCCAAAACTCATGTTTTGGGGCTTTTTGAACTTTTTCGTTCCGGCTAAAAACATCGCACCCACGTGTGGCTTTATAACCAATATTGGCATTAATTGACAAAAGTTCGCCGCGCTAGTCACGAAGTGATTTTTCAACACGTACGCACCCAATCCACTCCAATATGTCCAAAACTCATGTTTTAGGGGTTTTTGAACTTTTTCGTTCCGGCTAAAAACATCGCACCCACGTGTGCCTTTATAACCAATATTGGCAGTAATTGACAAAAGTTCATCGCGCCAGTCACGAAGTGATTTTTCGACACGCACGGACCCAATCCACTCCAATATGTCCAAAACTCCTGTTTTGGTGCTTTTTCAACTTTTTTGTTCCGGCTAAAAACATCGCACCCACGTGTGCCTTTATAAGCAAATATTGGCACTAATTGACAAAAGTTCGCCGCGCCAGTCACGAAGTGATTTTTCAACACGTACGCCCCCAATCCACTCCAATATGTCCAAAACTCATGTTATGGTGCTTTTTGAACTTTTTCGTTTCGGCTAAAAACATCGGACGCACATGTGCCAATATTGGCATTAATTGACAAAAGTTCGCCGCTACAGTCACGAAGTGATTTTTCGACACGTACGCACCCAATCCACTCCAATATGTCGAAAACTCATGTTTTGGTGCTTTTTGAACTTTTTCGTTTCAGCTAAAGACATCGCACCCAGGTGTGCCAATATTGGCATTAATTGACAAAAGTTCGCCGCGCCAGTAACGAAGTGATTTTTCGACACGTACGCACCCAATCCACTCCAATATGTCCAAAACTCATGTTTTGGGGCTTTTTGAACTTTTTCGTTCCGGCTAAAAACATCGCACCCACGTGTGCCTTTATAAGCCAATATTGGCATTAATTGACAAAAGTTCGCCGCGCCAGTCACGAAGTGATTTTTCGACACGTACGCACCCAATCCACTCCAATATGTCCAAAACTTATGTTTTGGTGCTTTTTGAACTTTTTCATTCCGACTAAAAACATTGCACCTACGTGTGCCTTTTATAAGCCAATATTGGCATTAATTGACAAAAGTTCGCCGCGCCAATCACGAAGTGATATTTCCATACGTACGCACCCAATCCACTCCAATATGTCCAAAACTCATGTTATGGTGCTTTTTGAACTTTTTCGTTTCGGCTAAAAACATCGGACGCACATGTGCCAATATTGGCATTAATTGACAAAAGTTCGCCGCGCCAGTCACGAAGTGATTTTTCGACACGTACGCACCCAATCCACTCCAATATGTCCAAAACTCATGTTTTGGTGCTTTTTGAACTTTTTCGTTTCGGCTAAAAACATCGCACCCAGGTGTGCCAATATTGGCATTAATTGACAAAAGTTCGCCACGCCAGTCACGAAGTGATTTTTCGACACGTACGCACCCAATCCACTCCAATATGTCCAAAACTCATGTTTTGGGGCTTTTTGAACTTTTTCGTTCCGGCTAAAAACATCGCACCCACGTGTGGCTTTATAACCAATATTGGCATTAATTGACAAAATTTCGCCGCGCCAGTCACGAAGTGATTTTTCGACACGTACGCACCCAATCTACTCCAATATATCCAAAACTTATGTTTTGGTGCTTTTTGAACTTTTTCATTCCGACTAAAAACATTGCACCTACGTGTGCCTTTTATAAGCCAATATTGGCATTAATTGACAAAAGTTCGCCGCGCCAATCACGAAGTGATATTTCCATACGTACGCACCCAATCCACTCCAATATGTCCAAAACTCATGTTATGGTGCTTTTTGAACTTTTTCGTTTCGGCTAAAAACATCGGACGCACATGTGCCAATATTGGCATTAATTGACAAAAGTTCGCCGCGCCAGTCACGAAGTGATTTTTCGACACGTACGCACCCAATCCACTCCAATATGTCCAAAACTCATGTTTTGGTGCTTTTTGAACTTTTTCGTTTCGGCTAAAAACATCGCACCCACGTGTGCCAATATTGGCATTAATTGACAGAAGTTCGCCGCGCCAGTCACGAAGTGATTTTTCCACACGTACGCACCCAATCCACACCAATATGTCCAAAACTCATGTTTTGGGGCTTTTACAACTTTTTTATTCCGGCTAAAAACATAGCACCCACGTGTGCCTTTATAGGCCAATATTGGCATTAATTGACAAAAGTTCGCCGCGCCAGTCACGAAGTGATTTTTCGACACGTACGCACCCAATCCACTCCAATATGTCCAAAACTTATGTTTTGGTGCTTTTTGAACTTTTTCATTCCGACTAAAAACATTGCACCTACGTGTGCCTTTTATAAGCCAATATTGGCATTAATTGACAAAAGTTCGCCGCGCCAATCACGAAGTGATATTTCCATACGTACGCACCCAATCCACTCCAATATGTCCAAAACTCATGTTATGGTGCTTTTTGAACTTTTTCGTTTCGGCTAAAAAACTCGGACGCACATGTGCCAATATTGGCATTAATTGACAAAAGTTCGCCGCGCCAGTCACGAAGTGATTTTTCGACACGTACGCACCCAATCCACTCCAATATGTCCAAAACTCATGTTTTGGTGCTTTTTGAACTTTTTCGTTTCGGCTAAAAACATCGCACCCAGGTGTGCCAATATTGGCATTAATTGACAAAAGTTCGCCACGCCAGTCACGAAGTGATTTTTCGACACGTACGCACCCAATCCACTCCAATATGTCCAAAACTCATGTTTTGGGGCTTTTTGAACTTTTTCGTTCCGGCTAAAAACATCGCACCCACGTGTGGCTTTATAACCAATATTGGCATTAATTGACAAAAGTTCGCCGCGCTAGTCACGAAGTGATTTTTCAACACGTACGCACCCAATCCACTCCAATATGTCCAAAACTCATGTTTTAGGGGTTTTTGAACTTTTTCGTTCCGGCTAAAAACATCGCACCCACGTGTGCCTTTATAACCAATATTGGCAGTAATTGACAAAAGTTCATCGCGCCAGTCACGAAGTGATTTTTCGACACGCACGGACCCAATCCACTCCAATATGTCCAAAACTCCTGTTTTGGTGCTTTTTCAACTTTTTTGTTCCGGCTAAAAACATCGCACCCACGTGTGCCTTTATAAGCAAATATTGGCACTAATTGACAAAAGTTCGCCGCGCCAGTCACGAAGTGATTTTTCAACACGTACGCCCCCAATCCACTCCAATATGTCCAAAACTCATGTTATGGTGCTTTTTGAACTTTTTCGTTTCGGCTAAAAACATCGGACGCACATGTGCCAATATTGGCATTAATTGACAAAAGTTCGCCGCTACAGTCACGAAGTGATTTTTCGACACGTACGCACCCAATCCACTCCAATATGTCGAAAACTCATGTTTTGGTGCTTTTTGAACTTTTTCGTTTCAGCTAAAGACATCGCACCCAGGTGTGCCAATATTGGCATTAATTGACAAAAGTTCGCCGCGCCAGTAACGAAGTGATTTTTCGACACGTACGCACCCAATCCACTCCAATATGTCCAAAACTCATGTTTTGGGGCTTTTTGAACTTTTTCGTTCCGGCTAAAAACATCGCACCCACGTGTGCCTTTATAAGCCAATATTGGCATTAATTGACAAAAGTTCGCCGCGCCAGTCACGAAGTGATTTTTCGACACGTACGCACCCAATCCACTCCAATATGTCCAAAACTCATGTTTTGGGGCTTTTTGAAATTTTTCGTTCCGGCTAAAAACATCGCACCCACGTGTGCCTTTATAAGCCAATATTGGCATTAATTGACAAAAGTTCGCCGCGCTAGTCACGAAGTGATTTTTCAACACGTACGCACCCAATCCACTCCAATATGTCCAAAACTCATGTTTTAGGTGATGTGACCATGGCTACTACGGATACAACCGTTGTCCACATCATGGATCAACAAGAAGAAAGCAAGATCAAGTCCTCCAAGTGCTGGAATCCAATTCGGCCACCTGCAACAGCGTTGACTTCAAACGGCCGCCAAATCTGCATACGAGCTCCGTTTTCGGCCCGTGAGTACTTGATGGAAAGGTCTCGGAGTCCTCTTTCCAATGGATCTAGCCTCATTGCTAAATTCCATCTCAGTTGGCCGCAATTACAGAAACAAGGTGCTACGTCACCTATAATGGGCCTATGGGCTTGTAACTTCATCTGGGACCCCGGCCCATGAGGGGCCCATGTGGGGTGCGCCCCAAACAGGTGGAGCACGACCCTAGGGCTCCCTAGGTCGTCCTCCCACCTCCATAAATAGCTAGGTACCCCTTTAGGGTTTCTTGGGGTTTTGTTAGATTAAAGTTTAGCCATTGCTACTTGCTTGCAGAGCGCGTGTCGGCTAGACCGTCCGTCTGCTTGTTCTTCGGAACCCCAACTTATCATTTGTATTCAATTCATATTTGCAATTCAGATTGCTTTTATCTTGTTCTTGCTAGTTTCTTCGATTTGCTTGCAGGAATAAGGTTGATCTGCATCGATAAGATCAACAACCCACGGAGAGGTGTATCGATTGCTAAGGCGCAACACAACGTCTCGTACGGTTGTAGTCGGATCATCAACGTTTCTCTCAAATCGTAGTTATCACAAACTCACCGAAAGATCGGGCCAAATCATATCCTTGAGCGCATCGAGTGGAGGTCAGGGTTTATCAAGTGGTATCAGAGCTGCTTAGGGCTTATCAAGTGGTATCAGAGCTGCTCAGGGCTTATCAAGTGGTATCAGAGCTTTCGTTGCTCGGTGAGTTTTTTTTATCTACCTATAACCAGAAAATAGCCATAAAAAAATTGCATCCTTTACCTAGCCATATTTGTGCCACTGCATTGTTCTTTTCAGTTTTTGCCTTGTTGAGTTTTGCGTTGCATCGTCGAGTCATGTTGCTGGTCTTAGCGTCTAGTCCGTTTAGAGTTTCGAGTTCTTGTCACGGTTAGTACCATTGTTGCCTTCGTCACTGTGTCTTCGTTGTCGTCGGGATCTTCGAAAACGGAATCGTGTCGCCACTAGGGTTCCGTTTTTCTCGTTTCGGGCATTTTCTGTCGGTCGGTTTTGGAGTTGCTAAGTAGCATCTAGGGTTTGCCATAGGCAGCTAGCCTTTGCCGTGCTTTCATGCCGCACGAGAAGTGAACAGATTGGTTTTTGGTAATAGATTAGATTGGTTCTGTGGTTGAGGAAGAAGAGATAAAAAGGGAAGTGTGGGTTTGTTTCTTTTTTTCACGTGGGCCTTTTCCAAAACCAAGGCCGAGACTCTCTCTCGGTTTGGTATGCCGCCCCACCCCCTCCCCTCCTTGAGTCCGACTTCCTCCTCTCTTCTCTCGGTTCCAATCTATACCGGAACTTGCAAAACACCTTGGTGAAAAATTTTCGAGTGTCGGATTAGAAATCTGTTTGTAAAAACGGAACCTATGCGACGAGAGCATTCCATTTTTGTATAATTTTAATTTTTGGGTTTACACTTTTACATTCGAGTCCCTGTAATTTTTATATTTACATTTGAGTCCCTGTAATCTTGCATCCAGGTCCTTGAGTCGTTTTTGCTGAAAAAAAGTCAAAAAAAAAGAAAAAAAAAAGGCAGAAAGGTGCTTAAAAAAAAAGGAAAAGAAAAGCCGCACCAAAAAAAAAGAAAGAAGAAAAAAAAAAGAGAAAGAAAGAAAGAAAAAAAAAGAAAGAGAAAATTAGTTGTTATCTTTGAGATTGCTTTGACGTATCAGAGTTGTGCTTGAGTTGTGCTATCTTGTGGTACCGTTTGTGTCTAGGCTCGCGTCTCTAGTACGTTCTAGCCTAGGACCAGCACGGTACTTGCCTTTGAACGATTATTCAACTTTGCATTCTCTGATTTGAGCATTTGCTATTCCTTTGCTACATATTTAAGCCTACCCAGAGCTCCACAGATTTGATTGCAGCCGTACAGCAAGTATTTGCCTAGGCATCGATACATCCAACCTCCATCGGGGTGCTTTGTTGAGTCGGTGTGTATCACCATTCCGCTTGCATTGGTAAGAACTTGTAAGAGCTCGGTTAAAAGCTTAAGTGTATGTGATATTTGAGCGTCCAATACCTAGTAGTTAATAGGAACGTGCATATTTTTGTATGTTTCTTGTTTTCTACTAACAATGGCAGCGATACGGAAGACGATTGGGAACAGCTGTGCTCAACATCGACATCTTCGTCAAGACATGAGGAGTAATCAACATGACCATTATGAGGTAAGAGATGATGTTCTAGCTAAGATCAAATCTGCACTACCTTATTTTGAAGGAAATTATGATCCTCATGCTTACGTTGATTGGGAGCTTGCTGTCGATAGAGAATTTCAAAAATATAAATTGACTGAGAATCATATGGTTATGTGTGCCTCTAGTGTTTAAGTTAAACATGCTTCTGATGATTGGAAATATCTTTGTAGGCATAACAAAATACCTCAATCTTGGAAAGACATGAAACGATATTTCAGAGATATTTATGTTCCCATGTATTATGCTGATATTCTGTTCAACAAACTGCAATGTTAATAAGCAACAAGTTGTGCCCGTGCCTCCAGTTACTAATAATTTACAGGAAGTAAATAGCTGTCAAAAGGAGGAGAAACACATACTTGAGAAGAAAGGGGAGAAGCATGACGCACCTGCGACATCTGAAGAAAGTTTGGAAGGTAAATTAAATGGTGCTAAGATAAATGAATGTGAGTATTCTCAAGCTGAGCTACAAATATCCACTTTTCGCGCTATAGTAGAGCAACCTTTAGTGGAACCAATTGTTGAGATTCCTTTGTCACAAGATGATTTGTTTGTTGTTCCTTGTGATAAAGAAGAGTTGTGTGATAATGCTTCACTTATATCCATGCCACAACTAGTGAGTGAACATGCTATTTCTAGTGTTAGTTCTTTATGTGCTGATTTTAAGCATGTTGTTCACATTGCTAATGAAGTAGGGGAACGTGAATTGATATCTTTAAATATTTTGGGCTATATTCAGTTTGATAAATTTTGTGAGCTCGACAATTTGAAGGAGAAATTATTTGTTAAGTCTGATTTGAGATGTCCAATTAATGCTATTTTTCATATCTTTGGAGGATATACTGATGGAGGAATATATTTGGTGCATAGAGTTTATATATGTTCAGATTTGGAACCTCCTGTAGTTATGCAAGGCAACAGCAGGCTAGAGAGTGTTGTAACGACTAATCATGTTATCTCGAGTCTGTCTTGTTTTGATTTGGTGAAACAGGTTGTTTTAAATAGACTACGTGAAGAGCACCGTATGGAAAAACCGAGGACGGTTTTCCGTGAAGAAGGGGAGGATGATGTGACCATGGCTACTACGGATACAACCATTGTTCACATCATGGATCAACAAGAAGATAGCAAGATCAACTCCTCCAAGTGCTGGAATCCAATTCGGCCACCTGTAGCAACGTTGACTTCGAACGGCCGCCAAATCATCATACGAGCTCCATATTCGGCCCGTGAGTACTTGATGGAAAGGTCTCGGAGTCCTCTTTCCAATGGATCTAGCTTCATTGCCAAATTCCATCTCAGTTGGCCGCAATTACAGAAACAAGGTGCTACGTCATCTATAATGGGTCTATGGGCTTGTAACTTCATCTGGGACCCCGGCCCATGAGGGGCCCATGTGGGGTGCGCCCCAAACAGGTGGAGCACGACCCTAGGGCTCCCTAGGTCGTCCTCCCACCTCCATAAATAGCTAGGTACCCCTTTAGGGTTTCTTGGGGTTTTGTTAGATTAAAGTCTAGCCATTGCTACTTGCTTGCAGCGCGCGTGTCGGCTAGACCGTCCGTCTGCTTGTTCTTCGGAACCCCAACTTATCATTTGTATTCAATTCATATTTGCAATTCAGATTGCTTTTATCTTGTTCTTGCTAGTTTCTTCGATTTGCTTGCAGGAATAAGGTTGATCTGCATCGATAAGATCAACAACCCACGGAGAGGTGTATCGATCGCTAAGGCGCAACACAACGTCTCGTACGGTTGTAGTCGGATAGTAAACGTGTCTCCCAAATCGTAGTTATCTCAAACTCACCGAAAGTTCGGGCCAAATCATATCCTTGAGCGCATCGAGTGGAGGTCAGGGTTTATCAAGTGGTATCAGAGCTGCTCAGGGCTTATCAAGTGGTATCAGAGCTGCTCAGGGCTTATCATTAGGGGTTTTTGAACTTTTTCGTTCCGGCTAAAAACATCGCACCCACGTGTGCCTTTATAAGCCAATATTGGCATTAATTGACAAAAGTTCGCCGCGCTAGTCACGAAGTGATTTTTCGACACGTACGCACCCAATCCACTCCAATATGTCCAAAACTCATGTTTTGGGGCTTTTTGAACTTTTTCGTTCCGACTAAAAACATTGCACCCACGTGTGCCTTTTATAAGCCAATATTGGCATTAATTGACAAAAGTTCGCCGCGCCAATCACGAAGTGATTTTTCCATACGTACGCACCCAATCCACTCCAATATGTCCAAAACTCATGTTTTGGTGCTTTTTGAACTTTTTCGTTTCGGCTAAAAACATCGGACGCACATGTGCCATTATTGGCATTAATTGACAAAAGTTCGCCGCGCCAGTCACGAAGTGATTTTTCGACACGTACGCACCCAATCCACTCCAATATGTCCAAAACTCATGTTTTGGTGTTTTTTGAACTTTTTCGTTCCGGCTGAAAACATCGCACCCACGAGTGCCTTTATAAGCCAATATTGGCATTAATTGACAAAAGTTCGCCGCGCTAGTCACGAAGTGATTTTTCGACACGTACGCACCCAATCCACTCCAATAAGTCCAAAACTCAAATTTTGGGGCTTTTCGAGCTTTTCCGTTCCGGCTAAAAACATCGCACCCACGAGTGCCTTTATAAGCCAATATTGACATTAATTGACAAAAGTTCGCCGCGCCAGTCACGAAGTGATTTTTCGACACGTACGCACCCAATCCACTGCAATATATCCAAAACTCATGTTTTGGGGTTTTTGAACTTTTTCGTTCCGGCTAAAAACATCGCACCCACGTGTGCCTGTATAAGCCAATATTGGCATTAATTGACAAAAGTTCGACGCGCCAATGACGAAGTGATTTTTCGATACGTACGCACCCAATCCACTCCAATATGTCCAAAACTCATGTTTTGGTGCTTTTTGAACTTTTTCGTTTCGGCTAAAAACATCGCACCCACGAGTGGCTCTATAAGCCAATATTGGCATTAATTGACAAAAGTTCGCCGCGCCAGTCACGAAGCGATTTTTAAACACGTACGCACCCAATCCGCTCCAATTTGTCCAAAACTCATGTTTTGGGGGTTTTTCAACTTTTTCGTTCCAGCTAAAAACATCGCACCCGCGTGTGCCTTTATAAGCCAATATTGGCATTAATTGAGAAAAGTTCGTCGCGCCAATCACGAAGTGATTTTTCGACACGTACGCACCCAATCCACTCCAATCTGTCCAAAACTCATGTTTTGGAGCTTTTTGAATTTTGTTTTCGGCTAAAAACATCGCACCCACGAGTGCCTTTATAAGCCAATATTGACATTAATTGACAAAAGTTGGCCGCGCCAGTCACGAAGTGATTTTTCGACAGGTACGCACCCAATCCACTCCAATATGTCCAAAACTCATGTTTTGGCGCTTTTTGAACATTTTCGTTCCGGCTAAAAACATCGCACCCACGTGTGCCTTTATAAGCCAATATTGGCATTAATTGACAAAGTTCGCCGCGCTAGTCACGAAGTGATTTTTCGACAAGTACGCACCCAATCCACTCCAATATGTCCAAAACTCATGTTTTGGGGGTTTTTGAACTTTTTCGTTCCGGCTGAAAACATCGCAGCCACGTGTGCCTTTATAAGCCAATATTGGCATTAATTGACAAAAGTTCGCCGCGCTAGTCACGAAGTGATTTTTCGACACGTACGCACCCAATCCACTCCAATATGTCCAAAACTCATGTTTTGGGGCTTTTTGAACTTTTTCGTTCCGACTAAAAACATTGCACCCACGTGTGCCTTTTATAAGCCAATATTGGCATTAATTGACAAAAGTTCGCCGCGCCAATCACGAAGTGATTTTTCCATACGTACGCACCCAATCCACTCCAATATGTCCAAAACTCATGTTTTGGTGCTTTTTGAACTTTTTCGTTTCGGCTAAAAACATCGGACGCACATGTGCCATTATTGGCATTAATTGACAAAAGTTCGCCGCGCCAGTCACGAAGTGATTTTTCGACACGTACGCACCCAATCCACTCCAATATGTCCAAAACTCATGTTTTGGTGTTTTTTGAACTTTTTCGTTCCGGCTGAAAACATCGCACCCACGAGTGCCTTTATAAGCCAATATTGGCATTAATTGACAAAAGTTCGCCGCGCTAGTCACGAAGTGATTTTTCGACACGTACGCACCCAATCCACTCCAATAAGTCCAAAACTCAAATTTTGGGGCTTTTCGAGCTTTTCCGTTCCGGCTAAAAACATCGCACCCACGAGTGCCTTTATAAGCCAATATTGACATTAATTGACAAAAGTTCGCCGCGCCAGTCACGAAGTGATTTTTCGACACGTACGCACCCAATCCACTGCAATATATCCAAAACTCATGTTTTGGGGTTTTTGAACTTTTTCGTTCCGGCTAAAAACATCGCACCCACGTGTGCCTGTATAAGCCAATATTGGCATTAATTGACAAAAGTTCGACGC